>CM075013.1:2840905-2866619 GCA_037576675.1 Pangasius sanitwongsei | reverse complement strand
TTGTGGTGGTGTATAGAGCCAAAAATGTTAGAATTGTGTCGATGTCCCAATATTTATGGACCTGACTGTAAATAGGCGAAATAGTGTAAACATAAGAGTAGCAGCAGCATAAAACATGTGTAAAACATGTGCATAGAGGATGGAGGATGCTCAGTTGTGTGTGTGTGTGTATATCTATATGTACTGTATGTCTATATGATTGTTTGTGTGTGTATGTATGTGTGTGTATGTATGTGTGTGTGTGTGTATACGCATGTATGAATGTGAGTGTGTATGTATGTATGTATGTAACTGACTGTTATCTTTTTGTGTTGCAGCAAACTCGAATCTCTTAGGAAGACAATAAAGAATACATGAATAAATGAATGAATGAACAGGTGTTGCTACTTGAAGTAGCACATAAAATAACCACTTTTTTCAGTCTTGTTCGTTTCTGCCTTGTATTTTACACAGCAGATTTTATCTCACATTTTGTTTTTTAAAAAGTCTAAACCAGCCAGTAGTAGTGTTCCTCGTTGCATTGTAACGCAATGTTGGATAGTTTGATTGTAATGATTTGAATTCATTACACACAAATTGCAACACAAATTCTTCACTAACTTCAAAATAGTATTCAGTAGAACTTCTAAATGATCTCACATAAATAAAGCCCAAATAACATTCCATAGTTTTAGGACAGCATATCTGTTGGTGGACCATATTTATATTTTTCACTAGAAAAGCTCAATGTGTTTTCCAGAGATAAAATTTAAAAGCAGTACAAGAGTTTGCGACTTTAAATGAACTTAGAGCGCAAGTTATAATGCAACACTTGCCATATCTGCATGTTTGTACGATATAGACTATAACTGGGCACATTTTGACAGGATCCACACATTCCCTGAACTTA
The DNA here is from genome assembly GCA_037576675.1 of Pangasius sanitwongsei. Classification (NCBI taxonomy): domain Eukaryota; kingdom Metazoa; phylum Chordata; class Actinopteri; order Siluriformes; family Pangasiidae; genus Pangasius; species Pangasius sanitwongsei. The sequence continues at coordinate 2,865,730 of CM075013.1, read as the reverse complement.
GAAGCGTAATTTGAACACTGCTCAGGTTTGTTCTGGGCCCCTTGTGTGCTGAACATCACAGCGCTCGATCCCCTGCTCTGCTCCGTGCCCTATTCTGAGCTGAGAGCAGAATCCTGCTGAGTGATTAGCCATGTGCCCCTGCGGTGTCTTTTGCTCTTTTCCTTCTCTCCCTCCGGCGCCACTTTCATCCCTCCACCATCCCCATTACACATGACACATGCAGCCTGAGCGCAGCAGTGAGCCGCAGCATCGTCATCACTGAAGTCACAGCGGAGTCGTGCGGCAGTGCAGGAACGGAGTGATTGGAATAGAGGATCGTGTGATTAGCTGTAGCCATTTTCATCTCTATGTGAAATCAGTGTAGCAGAGAAGTGGGAGTAGATTATGACAAGCAGCAGGCAGCTGGAGGAGATAAAACTGTGCCTCGAAGCTTGCCCTGACGTTTCACTGGCCTTCTGGGTATCTCTTAGGGTGTTTTCACACTTGCTCTTTATTTTCGGTGCCCGGGTCTATTAGCACTGAACGGCTGGAGTGTGAAAATTTCTGAAAATGGTCTGGGGTTCAGTTTAAATAAAATCACAAGCCACAGAACCATGTGTGAAAGTGATCCACTCCTGGGATTAATTAATAATGTGATTGTCTTGTTACTTCCTGTATCATGTTTCACAATGTCATGAAAATGCAGGTTAAATCAAAAATACAGCATGAAATACTCTAAAATAGCGTTATTTCTATACGGTCTGTAAGCAGCTGTGGGTGAAAGCCTTCATGCAAAGCGGTGACCGGTGTAAAGAAGTGCTAATTAAATATGTTAAGTTAACATCAGTTAAATGAACATTAATTAGAACAATAAAGAGATGTACATGGTTACACCAAAGTTGATCATTTTCCTATAATAACATATCCTGAAGTGCTACATTCCCCTTATACCACACTAATTTATTCATGAACGACAAATCGTACCCTTTATCCTGTCTGTAAACAAGTTAGTTCCTGTTATCACTTACATTATAGCAGCTATAAACAGTCATTCCATCACCAGCCTTTCTTTTTTCCTCTCTCTTGAAGTTAATAAGATCAAAATAATGTTACAGAGAAACCACAAAGCAGATGCTCCTCCATCCTTCCATAAATGTTAAATAAACATCTCCTCACAGATATCTTCAGACATTTTTCTTTGTTAAATAACAACACGTTTTTAAAAATTTCTTTATTATTAGTCTTAGATTTTGTGGAGCTTCTGCCATACAAGTCCCTGTGTATGAGCTGTTGCTACAGAAATGATATTGTATTAGAATGAGCTCATTAATCTAAAGCTGTGATTTTACTGTTATAGAAAATTTAATCAACACCTTCTGACTAATTAGAATTGAGAATTCAACAGGGGTGTGCTATAAAAATGTTTAAATGACCCACTGTTCAGTGTGAAATGATGTCACAACTGCTGAACAAGCTCAGAATCAATCCTCGAGTATTCATGAAAGGTATGAAAGTGCCATTAATATCTGGGATTAAGCGAAATACGCATTTATGCAGTTGGGAGAGAATCTATAACGTCAGTGAAGCCCGGCTTCCATAGCCTCGGGTGTCAAAAGGTAATAAATGTATTTCAGTCTGAAAAGATCACAAAAATTGAACACCTTCTGATTCTTCTCTTATCGCAGTGACAAAAGGTTCTCTGCTCTGGGCTTCGGCGCACGAATTCCACCCAATTACGAGGTAAGAGTGCGTTTCCGTTCATTGAGATTCATCTATCGTCTTTTGATTTAACTCTCTTCTCTCATGGTTCAGTCACTTCTTCTGACCTTGGCAAGCTGCTCGGCTGTTGGTATTCGAATCGTGGGTCTGTGGCCACATACGTCACCTCTCTATTTACCATCTGGCTTTGTTTACATGAGCTGATTATCATACATTATCCTGATACACTTATACTGTTCCTCACTATCAAAACAACACACATTGGATTGGAATGAATTTATAAAAAAATGTATTTTTATTCTTAGTATCTTTCTCATTTAATGTGGCAACCTAGTCATAATAAAAACAGGGGGGTTAACTAAGGGAATAAAAATTAATTAAAAGTAATTTAGCTTATATCCTGTGCATACTAGGGGTTTAAGGCAATGCCAGTATCTGTATTTGTATTTCACAAACATATAAGCAAACTAGTAGTCTAAATTAAAACCATTGTGACCCTGACCAGGAGGTTACTAAGGATGACCCGCAAGCTTCATATCTAACCACACACACACACACACACACTATATAAAATTATACTCAGTTGACAATTAATATTTTAAAAAAAAAAACTACTGTATGACATGATTAGTCTGTGTGTGAAATGTAAAATATGTGTGTAGAAATATACTCTACAGTGTATATGTGTGTAAAATATATTTCATGTGTGTGAAAATATACTCTACAGTGTATATGTGTGTAAAATATATCTCATTATTATGCTTCAGTTTTTGAGGTTGCTGTGTCCTCATACTTTGGAGCCTTAATGTAATATGTCCTATTGAACTTCTCCCTCAGCTTCTCTATTGTCGTTACCTGTAATAGAAAAGCCGTAAGGAAGGGGGTGTCGTTTTATAGTGGCATGTGGCATTATTTCTTGCAAGGGTTGCAGAATTTTTTAAAGGATGCAGACGAGCTAAAAAAAAAAGAAAGGTGCATGTGATTTTTATCGCCTGCAGTATTTTTTAAAAGGCATATTTCTGTTCACTACAGCAATGACCTTAAAATACATTGTGCAAAATGAGATTCTGTTTACGTTTCTGCAAGATTCGGAAGAACCTGTGATCTGATTTAACCCTGAGGTTTTAACCGTGTTTTCTCTGTCTGTACTTCAGGTGTCGCATGACTTTGCCATCAATTTCAATCCAGACGATGATGAATGTGAAGGTAAGACAAAAGCAAGGCCCTCATCAGTGAGAAATTGGGAAGGCAATTTTTATTTTAGAAATGTTTTTTATAGAACAGCGTTTTCGAGGGGGCGAATTTTCTTTGGAAAATTCTTTTTTTTTTTTTGGTGAGTTCTTGATTCACTTCATATGAATTCTTTGTGAGAATGAGTTGCACTGGCCAGAGAAGAGAACATCTTCAAAGAGCTGAACTGACCTCCTTTCACTGTCGAAAAACGGAAAGGAGCTATCTTGTTTTTGCTTGGGGCTTTTTTAAAAACTCTTTCCCCTTTGGGGTTAATGCTAAAATCTGCTGATTTAGGCATGTTGCTCAAAGTCTGTGACACTTTTTAGAAAGCAACAGGCTTCAGCTATTAACTGTTCATCTCTTTCTTGTGTCTAATCAGAGATTCAGGGGGTGGTAGAAGCTTACCAGAACTGCCTGCCCAAGATCCAGCTCTACGGACCAACTAATGTGGCTCCTATAATCAGCAGAATAGGCAAGCAAGCAGCAGGGAAGGAGCCTATTAAGGATGCATCTGTGAGTCCCTGCATCTTTTTCCCACTTTCCCAACGCTACTTGATAAATGTTTCGCATTCAACTTAGAATATCTTAGACAATGTAGAACATGTGCAAGGATTTATAACCTGAAAGACAGCTATAGTTGTCCAGATGGTAACAAAAAAGGACAGTTGGGGATGTAAGTTGCAGTTGCAGACATAAGAGCTTTATCATGATGCATCCAAAGCCTATTCTGGGAAAAATGGAAGTGAGGCGGTAACACATCCTGGATGGATTGCATCTCAGGGCATCATGCGCATACCCATTCACACCTAGGCGCAATTTAGCATCACCAATCCACCTACTGGCATGCTTTTCTCTGTGGGAGGAAACCAGAGACCCTGGAGGAATCCCACCCAGAAACTCTACATAAACAGTAAACTGAAGGAGTTCAGGAGTGAACCAGGGACAGCACTACCCACTGCACCGTCATGCAGCCCAACAATAATACAAATAAGTTTAAAAATCTAGAAGTAATACAAATGAAGATGGGTGGAAAGGAAGTGCAGAGAAAAATAATGAAGAATATCATAAATATTATCTGAAGAGTGCAGTCTTTAGACAGAGTAAATTTGCTCACTGCTTGAAATAAAAAAGTTTCGCAAAGTGTAAAGCTCAACATGACGGCTGTATTACGTAAGTCCCGCCCTCATTCAAAAGAGCCAGTCACCTTGTTGGTTAGGACATTAGCACAAACTGTCTGACCTGTAAAAATTTTACACGGACAACATTTTTCATGTACAGATATACTGTATGCAGGCTGCTTTATTTTGGTAGCTATTAGAGAAATGCGCATTCACAGGAGGCGGGGCAAGCAGAAAGGTTTTTTTTGTGTTATCTAAGGAGCACATTATTTACACAATTATTGTCAGATTTTAATACGTCATCTTGTTGATCCATTTCTGCCTTTTCCCACTTTCCCAGCGCTACTTGATAAATGTTTCGCATTCAACTTAGAATATCTTAGACAACGTAGAACATTTGCAAGGATTTATAACCTGAAATTATTGTCAGATTTTAACACATCATCTTGTTGATCCATTTCTGGTTTTTCCCACTTTGGCTCCCTTCTCAATCAAGTAGATAGGAGACTGACCAGGTAAGACTGAAAATAACTGTTAGAAAGTGTTGCCAAGATGGACATTGCTTTAGGCCTTTGTGATAGGATTTAAAAAAAAAAACAAACAGTGATGCCAGGTGTAAAAGTTTAAAGCTCACTGTACCACTGAAGAAGTTCAAAATAGCCAGAAGTCGAAGACCTGAGTTAGCGAGTGGGTGTGTAGCTCTGAACCAGGGTACATGGATGATTTTCTTGCAGAAACAGGAAGCTGTGATGGGATCTCAGTAGAGGGGAGAACTTCAGGAGGTAAAGAAGAAAGAAAACCAAGTAGGAGGACTGGTGTTGGGAAGTTTGGACTACTGCTTATGTGAGAATTTCATTCTTCTGATGCTGTGATGTATCATGAGAACTCGAGCTCAAGAATGACATCAACTTTCTAAGCTGTGTGTTGGGTGGACAGTATTGGTGTCGATAGTGATTAAATCATTTCTGTTTTGCTGAGGTTGTTTCTTCATGATGTATCTTTATCAAGGAGTAGATGTCAGAAACCAAGGCTAATATCTTCAAAGAGACTTGGATGATGGTGTTTGGAGGAAAAGAAAAACAAGGTTGTTCAGTGCTACACTAATGACACACAAACTAGACTGATGACACACGACAAGAGAACAAGAGTGGACGAAAAACTGAGCGCTGATGAACTCCGGTAGTCATGCTGTGAAATAAAATGTAACCTCTTCATGCTTTGTGGTAGGATCAAACCTTTAGATATGAAGAAAACCAAGTCCAATGCCTAAGTCATCAGAAGTGGGGATGAGCATCTGGTGATTCACAGTACACATTGTTTACAGGTCAAGAAAGATGAGAGCAGAGGACATCAATTTTTCTCTGGGATTGTGGAGAGCTTCAGGTTTAGCGTATAAACTGATTTTATTAATTAAATCATTTATTAATTACAAAAATCAATTTAGGGTTTAATTAAATCCTTAAATTTTACATGCTGCAAGGTTAAACATTCACCTGCAGGCTTCTCCCAAGATTACACTCATTTTAGCTGTTTTCCAACCTTTGTATCCTTGTGATGATCTTCATTTATTATTTAATTGCCCGGATCACCCACACTGATCAGGTTTCAGTACATGAGCTCTAGCTGTAAGAAGAAAAAAAAATCAAACTGACTTTGTGTGTTCCATACTGTCTAGACCTCATGGGAACTCTATCCATCACCTCTACTTTCAGCGCATTGATCGTCAGCTTGCTGTCTTCTCTACTAGAAATACCACATCTTGCTGATCCTCACGGATGGCGTGGTGACCGATATGGCGGACACACGGGAGGCCATCGTGCGTGCCTCCTACCAGCCTCTGTCCATCATCATCGTGGGCGTGGGAAACGCCGACTTCACTGACATGCAGATCCTGGACGGGGATGACGGTGTCCTGCGCTCTCCTAAAGGAGAACCTGTCCTGAGGGACATTGTCCAATTTGTGCCCTTCAGAGACTTTAAAACAGTGAGTCTCTAATCTCAGATCTTTGATTCCCAGCAGTGTATTCAATATAGAGACAAATTGAAGCCCATTTATATATTTTTGACATACAACCTCTTCAAGCGTGTCCTCGGATGCACTCTGAAAGAGCATTGCACTCACTTTAAATCAGGCAGGCAGACTGAACGGGCCATGCAGACTGAGCAGAAGAAGCTAATGGAGCTGCACAGCTTTCCCCTGTAGAAGACATTTTCTCCGCTTTTGTGTCTGCAGCCAGACAAAATCAATTAGACGGTTGAGACTTAAATGCTTCCTAACCTCGCTCTTTCTGGCTGAAGCTAAAACTAATTGTAAATTTGTTCTCCCACTTTTCCCACATAGTTATTTTGTGGGTTTTCTTGTGTTTTTATTACTTTTATAACAATAAGCCCTAAAAATATTAGTGTATTTATTTTTTAATGAAAAAATGAGATGCCCTTGTCTTTTTTTAAGTTAACGAAAAACAAAGTGTGCAGTAAGATAATACACACTCAGGTACCTTATAGGTCACTTTGTAGCTACTGGATAGCTACTGTAGCTATACATATATACACATACAGTATGTACATATATAACTGTACACATTGTGTAGCTACTCTTTTGCCCTACACAATGTATTGGCCCCCTCTATTCCATCCAAGTCTGATCTAAACTAACAAAGAAAAAAGTCTAACTATTGATATGGTGAATAGATATGAGGAGATGTTTATTACCATTTACGGAAGGAGTCTCTAGGGTCAGCACTTTGTAACACTCAAAGATATAAATAAGTTTTCTGCCACAGAAAAGGCTTCAGGACATAGGATTTTATGCTTTTTGGTTTCTCAGTAACATGAGAATCAGCATTTACAAATTGAGCTAGGTGGGTGGACTTGATAATATAGTGAATCAAAATCTGTGTGTTTGTTTTTCAGGCGTCTCCTGCTGCACTGGCGAAGTGCGTCTTGGCTGAGGTGCCCAAGCAGGTCGTCGAGTACTTCAGCCATAAGGCCATTCCTCCCATGAACCCTGTCTTAGACTCGACACCCAGCTCCATCGCCAACACCCCAGATTAACACGTCTACCCGAGTCCTGACCTCCGCTCTGTCCCTTCACACCTCCGAGTGCGAGATCCGAGAACAGCCACCACCACAAATACAACATTGCCATTCCGTTTCCCTGTTTATACATAACGTGTTTACACAGAAGGAGGATTAGTTCTTCTTGGATCGTGTCCCGTGTTTGGGCATCATGCCTACATCTTCATTATCAGTGCTGGAATCATCATATGAACCTCCTCACCACAGTTCCAGGCCTCTGACCTGCTGCAAGCTCTCTGCAACTTCTCCGCCAAGGCCATCTCTTAATTCTTAATTCTGATGTGTATTTTTTTTTTAAATCCTGTGCCTTGCAGGACCTTTTCAGTGTTTGCTCTGCCTGCCCACTGTGCTTATCTTCTTTGCCCCTGATCTTGTTCCTCGAGGCTTCTCGCTGGCCTCACACTACCCTGCTTTCAGCAAAAACAGACAGGAATATGTGTGGGGAGAATGGATGGTCATGATCATTACTTGAAATTTATAAAGGTCTAACTGCTGATGGCTGGTCACGATATCTGTAACTCAGCATTACGTTTATGAAAGCATTATGCTTGAGTCTTATAGCATTGGATCCCCTCATAGGCATAAATCTACTGCGCATACACACAGGAACACAGGAAAAACAGAACAGCTATGCTTGCCATTAGCTAGCCCTATCGTTCAAACCACACAAAAAATATGTGTCATTTGTACTTTTATTGGACAATCCATCTTGTTCGTGTTTATTACACCCACAACTGTATTCCATATGCACTCTTTCGATCACTGCTAATGACGTGTTATGGATGTGCCAGCAAAGCGGGCTTAAAAATGATATACAGCCCTAATCCACATGAAATCTAGGGGATGTGTCAATCTCCTGACTGACTCACGACTGTCACTAATAGTCTGCATGAATCTACAGTCTGGGCTAGAAAGAATTCAGCCCCAGCCTCACTTCTCGCGTTTTCATACCATTCTGTGTGTTTTTCTAAGGACCTCTGGTCGTACTGTTGTGCTTGCTTCAACAAAAATAATCCACTTTAAGCCATTTGCTAACAGCAAATCAGAATACATAAGCCAAAAATCAGTCTTATGTACTTTTTCCATAAGAGAAGGAAAGGGCTTAGCCTAACTACCCCGTTTATATCAGCCGGCCTTGAAGGTATCTTTACAGTATACATACAGTATATCTTTAAAATATAAAAAAAAATATTTGGAGAGGATCTGTAATGCAATGTGTAAACATGTCTAATCTAGTAGATCATAGCAAGATTATTAATTAAGTCTGAAAGAAAGAAACCATATCAGAAAGCAACCAGATGAACAAAGCTGCAATTTTAAAATGAATTGTTCTGGAAGAGTCTGAAATCTGAAACTTTGCATGTAGGTTGCAACTTAACAAGACTTAGCATACCTATTCCTCCAAACTCCTTAATGTCTTTGGAGCATGTATCCAGCCTTTTTGACTGCCAACGATACACAGCAAGTCGAGCTTTCTATAAATGTTTGCTACACGTAAAACCTCTTTACATTAGACAAAACGCTAGTCCTGTTTGTTAATGCGTTCCAGTAGGAGGAATGGAGGAAAACAGCCAGTTTACTTAGACAGTTTAATATTGAAGGAATCAGGATATTATTATTGGGATAAAGGAATCCTGTAATGTGTTTTTTTTCGTCATATCATTAGCATTTTTACTACCATGGTATGCTCATCATTTTGCGAGCGCAGACCACGCTGTCAAGTTACCGACATGAAAGGGGAGAACTCTGAGAACTTGCACTACTCTTGGGTAGGAGTTTTTGAATAGTAGGCAGGAGACCGGGAGGTGGTGGTGCACAAATTCTGTTAGTATTGGAGAAATAGAGTTTATAGGAAGTTAGCTAGGAAGAAGGTAGAGCTTTAGACATGGTCTTTCTTCCAGAATTCAGTTGTTTCATAACTCCATATATACAAAACGGAAAACGTTTACTGATTCACTGAGGATTATCATCTGGAATTATTATCTGCTAGATTCTCAAAGCAGAAAAATTTTATTATTTCTTAAAAGTTGTTGTTTTTTTGCATATAAAAAAGTAATTAATCTCCTCCAGACAATATGATATAGGTTTGTTACAACTGTTAGGAACTCTGCAAATATTCATCGAATTTTGAAGCAGTTTGCTGCTTGACTTCATTTCCTACACTGTTAGAAAAAAAAGGGTTCTTCAAGGGTTCTTTGGAAGATTAAGGGTTCAAGTCTCAACGGAAGCCTATTGCGAAATGGAAACCTACATAGAACATTGAGGGACTAAACTCTGACTCTTTAGGGTACCAGATTGGACCTTTGATTTCCTGTATACTGTATGTGTGTGAACATGACCATATCAGTAAACAAACACCACTGCCAGGTCTTCGGAAGCCTAACTCATCATATTAAAGCTACATAGACATATGCAGAATGGAAAGAATGCGACGATTGTACCGCCAACCATTGTTCTGTGTTTTTGAGCGCTGATGCACATACGCTGAACTAATGTACTGAATATTTCATCAGTATGATCACTGTGTGTACTCAGTGTTGGTATGATATAAAAGGCTATAGAAAGTGTATAATGGGTTTCCATTTACAGTTAGCAAATTCAACATTCCTTCTCTTCTCTACTCATATTTCTGTATATGTTGCCGAGGGACAAAAACGTTTTTTTCAGCTGAAATCGTGTGAATGGAAACATTTCTTTGTGAATAAGCATACTGGATAAGCGGAAACAGTCTATTAATAGAATCGGGTCAGTGCACTTTCTTCAGCCTGGACTCTAAAGGTCAAGCCGAGCTGATTGTTTCAATTAATTGGTGAATAAACTCTATGCATGTTAATAAGTGACCTCAGAGAGGTGGTGGTGGTGGGAAGGGGGAGTAATTATTCATCTTTAACAACTAACACTAAAGATATGTAGCTACAAGGACCGCACAAGGAATGTAGCTAGGGAGGAAGGTTTGTAGATTACACAAAGGGCACCAACAAGGGGAGGGAATTATGTAAAGAATAAAACATGACGTTCTGTTGTAGGAAAATAATCAGTGATGAAATTGATTCTTCTCCTATTATAGCACAAAGCTTTTTCTTCCTCTTATACCACAGAGGCCAATTTGCCAATTTTGAATTAATTAAAGAATCCCACATTGTACTTTTTACCCCGTTATAGTTACTTTTAATATTGTGGAATGTCGGTGAAACAAGTTGGTTCCTGTTATCATTCCCTCAATTTCTCGTTAGTCAATAAGCCAAAAAAAAAAAACTGCAGCTTGTTACTGAAAAACCACATAAGGCAACATCCTTAGACTTTCCCGTGGCTGAAAAATTACTGACTGTTACAAAGCACTGACACTGGAGACTCCTTCTATAAATGTTTAAAAGTCTCCCTACAGAAAACTTCACCATATCAACTATTATACGTCTTTCTTTCTTAAATAACAGCACATTTTTCTATTTTTTTTTTTATTATTAGCCGTAGAGTATGTGGAGCGTCCACCATGCAAGTCCCTGTGAATGAGCTGTTACCATGGAAACAATAAAATATTAGACACATTAGAGTTAAGTCTGCATAGACAGGATTTAACACAGAAAATACACACGTTGTGATTCAGTCTTCAGACGGAATTACAGACGTGAGCTCTATTCAGAGAGTTATGAGAAAGTTGCGCATATCATCAGAAGTCATAACATCATATTGGTCTTTTTAATTTTAGATCTTAAATGGTCTCATTCTTGTATGTTACGTCGTATTATATTTGACAGCAAATAGGGGAAATAAATGCTGTTTCCCTCTTCATTATGCATTTTCTATGCCTGTATTTCTTTTTTTTTTTTTTCAGTCTTACCTTGTGTTTAAAGATGGTGTCTAGACACCATTTTAAAAACCTCATCCAACTCAAGAAAAATCACCTCGGCAATGTAAACTACACGCACGTAGTTTCAATAATCTGAATGAAGAGCCCGGAAAAATCGACTGGAGCAGTTGCATAAACTGAATCTGAATATGCGCAACTTTCCCTGAATGAGTATTTACATTACGTTTGGACTTAAGGCACCAAATCTGAATATGACCTTTAGAAGATTAATTTAAAAAAAAAAAAAAATCAGCATTGTGGTATTAAATAATACAGCAGAAATAGCATTTTAATTCCTTTCAATTTTTCAGTATCTCAAAAATTATATAATAACTAGGGCTGTAACTATTAGATCATTTGGAATGATACATTGATTTGCAGTTCAATGAATGAAATGATTCGAGGAAACAATCACAAATTGATTATCGATTGATCAACCAATAACTGATTATAATCGATTATTATCAAGAAAGGACAGACAGCTGACAACAGACAACACAGGCGATGTGTAAATAGGTTAGCAAAGTGATTTGCCCGTGACTCTGATATTTAAAATAGTCCTTCCCTACGTCATCCTCATTCTCAATTTAACGGCAGGCCTACCCAGGATTTTGAACACATTTTGGTCACATGGTGATCAGAGGCTACTAAATCGAATTGTATCGTATCGTAGCAGATACAGTGGTGTCATCAAACATCAACTTGTTGCCAATGAATCAAAATAGTATCGTATTGTATCATAGAAGATACGGTGGTGTCGTAAAATATCAAATTGTTGCCTTAAGAATTGAAACTTTATTGTATCATGTGGAAGCCTGACACTTACACTGCTAATAATAACTGTAGTGACTTTGCAGTAGACAGTGGTAGCTGTTATATGTTACCATCCAATACAGTAACACCTACCTATAGAATGGACTCGGTCACTGGTCCGTTATGAAAGACTCACACTCATCTCACATTGCGTCTAGACTTGTGGAGAAATCCCTTTTAGCTTATGTAGTACAACCACTTCACAGCCAAAGTCTTAGTTAAACATCTCAGTAAAAACATCAAGGTGTTATTCAGATGGAAATGTGGAGTCTTTTTGAAAGCTAGAAATACTCTCACTTTATATTTCCCAGTGCCATTTAGAGGAAAAACCTCAATGCCTGGTTTTGCTTAAAGGTCATTTATCCATCCAAGCCCATACAGGACTTCATGAATTCAGTACTGTTTGTACTGTTGATTTGAAATATGAATTAATGGAGTCTGTGTTAATTTTTTTTTCATACAAAATCAACCAAATAATGTGTTTAAGCCCAAAGCAGTGCTGGCACGAGCGATCGTCATGTCTCATAGCTCCACATTGTTGTCAGGAGTTAATATGTGTGCAAGAATTTCCTTATAATAATGACTCAAATACATTTTTGATATTGATGATCTTTACATGGATCTGTATATAGTCATACAGAGTCATACAACATAATCTAAACGAACTCATCCTATGTGATTATCTTATGCCGGCGCTCCAGATGGCAGACTATAGCTACCAACAGAGCTTTACAAAACACGCTTTTTTGTTTTTGTACACGCAGAAAAACATCTGCCGACTCCCACGTCGCCTGGAGCTGCTTTAAGTTTGCATTTCAGATGATGAAATATGAAATCATGTGTATTATTGTGCATGAACAATTGTGCACTGCTGACTGCAGCATGCTACTTTACTTTTATCTCATGAACTCGGTAGGCTTAGTGCAGCTCCATACATCACGCAGTACACGTGCAACTGGATGAATATAAATAACAGCAGGTGGATTTGATCTGTACGTAAATGCTTAATTATTCATCACTGAAGCAACGCATTTAGAGATATTGCTATGCTGGTAAACGATCTGTAATAGAAAAAAAAGTGTGGAGATTTAAATGAAAGCTCTTGTAGCGAAAGGTGGACTTGTACATTGCATTTTATATTATAACAACGATTATTTATTTAGATTTCTGGATTCTGATTTATTTGGATTTCTTTATTGACTTATTTTGTGATATTCATTTCTTCAGTTCCTCATTTCTTTTTTTATATATATATGTGTATATGGGGATGTATACATATATTATATGTGTGTTTCTTGATTTATGCATTATTTCTGGGCAGTGTTGCATGGGCACTGGATCCTTTCTGTGGCACTGGCCCTGATCCTCCATGAATAATTTTACACACACACACACTTACACACACATCCAATCCCCACCCCCCGCAGAGATAGGCTTGCTTCTCTGCTTCGTCCTTTCCCCAAGCAGCAGCAGCACACAGAGCGCTGAGAGTCGCTGAGATCTGTGCAGAACCGTGGTGTATGCAGTCAAAAGTCCATTAGAACAAACTCTTCTTGGCGCACATGTTAAACATCGATAAGGGTAAAGGTCAGAATGCATTGCTGAAATGAAATAAAACTTTAATTGTATTTCTGTGTATACCTAACGGCCGTGCCCCTCCTCCTTATTGGATTGTGGAAATCATTTTACTGCTTAACCACATTTTCTAAGAAATCTCCTGTCTTTCTGCAGGTTTTGAGGTTTGGGTTTTGAGACGGGCCTCACAGAATCTCCGTTTTGAGAGCACTGTAAATTACTGCATGCGTTACTCAGTGTGGAATGTGTTGTTTGTTTCTTTGGAGTATTACGTGGTGTGAGGCGACTTTGTCTTTGCCTCCTGCAATGCTAATCTTGTACTGTGTGCTTCTAATCTTGCATCAAGGCCAATAAACCTGTCAATGAACTAAACTGTATGATGTCATTTTGTGTATGTGTGTGTGTGTGTGTGTGTGTGAGAGAGAGAGAGAGAGAGAGAGGTTGCAGAGAGGCAATAGGAAGTTTAGTACAACTATTAGTTAGCTATAAATGTTATCTTTATAAGTTGTGTATTAGTTAGTTACATATTACTCAGTCATACAATTATCCAATCAGCCAATCATGAAGCAGTGCAATATATAAAATCGTGCAGCTATAGGTCAAGGGCTTAACATTCACATCAAACATGAGAATAAGGGAAAAGTATGATCTCGATATTATTATTTATTTATGATCAGTATATGATTATTTTTATTTGAGTATTTCAGAAACCATTGATCTCCTGGGATTTTCATACATAACATTTTTTGGACAGTTGATGATATTTTTCCTGTCTTTAACTGTGAAGTTTCAGTGATCCTGTGCCCTCTATAGCCACAGATTCCTGTTCTTGGCAGAGAGGAGTGGAACCCGATGTAGTCTCCTGCTGTTGTAGCCCATCCGCCTTAAGGTTTGACATGTTGTGGGATCTGAGATGCTTTTCTGCTCAACAAGGTTGTAAAGAGTGCTTATTTCAGTTACCATAGCCTTCCTGTCACCTCAAACCAGCCTCCTCTGACCTCGTTCATCAACAAGATGTTTCCAGCAGCTTCAGAAATATTCAGAAGGTAATGAGTTAAACACAAATTATATAATGCTCTAATCAGAGTGAAAAGCTAGCTGTACTAGCTACGTACACTAACCAGAGGCACCAACAATCTCTGTTAGTAAGATGAAACCATGGTTATGAGTTTTTCTTACACTTTTGCACATCAAACAGTAAATGCGCACTAACTGCAGTTGGTAACTAATGGTGTGAGTGGGGAACTGAGCAAACGTTGAACCACACGAGCCAGAAGAGTCAGTCATTTGGATTTGTTTCTTTACAGCGTCATGTCTAATTTGAATAAAATTGAGAATACGTCAGTTCAATTGCCAGTTGCTGTGTTGTTGCTTGCTGCTGTCACTGAAATCAAGGGTTATTGTCATGCATGTACATATAACATGAATGATTGCCTCTCTGGCTTAGAGGTTACCATGATTGCCTCACACTTCTGGGGTTGGGGGTTTGATTGCCACCTCCACCCTGTGTGCGTGGAGTTTGCATGCTCTTTTCCTGCTTCGGGAGTACTCTCTGGGTACTCCTGTTTCCTCCTCAGTCCAAAAACATGCATTGTAGGCTGACTGGCATCTCTAAATTGTCTGTAGTGTATGAATGGGTGCATGAGTGTGTGCAGTTGTGCCCTGCAATGGGTTGGCATCCTGTTCAGGGTGTCCCCTGAGTCCCCTGGGATAGGCTCCAGGCTCTCCGTGACCCTGTATAGGATAAGCGGTACAGAAAATGGATGGATTGCCTCTCTCTTGCTAGTGTTAACCAAATTTTGATGGTAAGTACGAGTGTGTTTTTCCTGTTTGTTTTCTACTTTTCACTTGTCTTTCATGCGCTGTTCAGAGGAACCAAACTGAGCGAAGCACAAAATCGACGTGACCCTGGGAGATAAGAGAGATCCGCTTCTGCATGATAGTTCTTCACAGTCTGTGCACTTCATTTCCCCATAGTTCCAGAAGGTCAAGATTCTTGGTAGCCACACTAAAGACAGTGGAATTTGAGCTGCTCTCAGCTTCCCTCAGTGGCCTTGTTTAATTTATGTAACATTGAGAGAGCACAGTGAATAACAGCAGTTGCCATGGAGAAAGCAGAAAGCAGTTGGATAGGAACCGTAGAGAGATGGACTGCGAGAAAACAACTAGAAATGCTGAATGACTGTTAAAAAACAAGGAAGTGAAGGCCAACGGTGAACTTCTCAATCAGAGATCAGAGAAGATCTGCTGCAATCGGTCTTCTCTCACCAGGAGTGGTTCATCAGGCCCTCTGGCTGCGGTCATGATACTGGTGATGCTGATGATGTCATTGATTGGTTGAGAAAGACAAAGTTTTCTGGAAAAAAAAAATCTTTAATTGTAACTGACAGAAGGATGAACGCATTCTGCTTTACGCTCTAATAACAATTACATCAATCTGTGCAGTGACATACACCTTGGTACGGTTAAAAGAGCCTTCTGGAACAAAGAAGTTACGCTGAAATCCACACTGAATGACTTTTATGATTCAAATCTGAGTTGACTTTTTTGTCTGAACTTTTTTCATAAAAATATTGGTCTGTTTTTCACTTTGGTTTACGCTTTGGTTAACATTACCCATGATGCTGTTCGACTACCTGCGGACAGTGGTGCAGCTGCTTCATCTCTACCTAAAGAGAGTGATGCAGCGGCACTTTTAGCCTGCCCAGCTCTGTACACTCTCGCTCAAACCAATCAGCTTCCAAAGATTCAACTTTCATGCTAATGCCAGCGTTGTTGCCATTGTGTTTGTCATCATGTAGATCATGAGATGACAAGCATGAGCCATATGCAGTGCTGCAAGTAAGGGTGTGCAAATTTTTTGCATTAAACTCCATATCATTCTATTCATGTTTTAATTTTTTATTACCTTTGAATTTGTTAAGAAATTGTAGTGTAAAAAAAAGTGAATTTAAATTCAGCCTTTGTGCTGTGTTAGATTTTAAACTGTTTAATTTTTTTTAATTGATTGAGCTTTGTTTTTTTTGTCATTGGTGTTTTTCACAGTGATTTATTTAATCAAACATGATGTTTCTTTGGATAAAACTGTCTGCCAAAAAAGCAATTGTAATTGTAAACTGCAATGGGCTAATGTGTGTTTTTTTTGTTCGTATTTTAATTTGAAAGCTCTGTGTGAATTGTGTTATGCTTTATAAAGTTATATCCCCTCATGCTACACTGTACAAGTGTACAATAAACTGCCTTTATTACTTCCTCCATTATTACATCGACTGCTCCAAAAACGCAACTGCTCCTAGCTGACTATCAAATTATTTTTCAATTGATTTAGCGGTGAGAGTCTCGCTGCTTAGGCTCCTCTAGCTAAACTAACCGTGTCTCATTGTGCTGCTCAGGAAGTCTGCCATGTGCAAACACACTCAAGGGACGCTGCGTGCCAAGCAGCTGATTTACAGCCGCAATTAAAGACGGCTCAGACTGTCCAAACACTCCCTGGCAACGACAGTCAGCGGATCAGTGGATTTGAGCCCAGAGACCAGGTTCAGTTCAGCCACTTGTCCTGTGTTTCAGAGCAACTTTAATGCAATCAGCTGTATTTTTCCCTACAGCGGTCAGGGCTGATGGCAGTGCTGAGATTCAGTACCTAATGAGGAAATGAATGATTTGTGTCAGTGAAGTAGGGGGTGTGGTAATTAGACGTCTTGTCCTCCCGACGTGTGAGCGAGGTCCAACCCTGATTCAATTTCAGCTCCTTATCTGGTTTCGCTTCTTCTCTGTTGTTTTCTCTTCTCTACGGAGCCTCTGAGGTGAAATGGAGATTGAACCTGGCCAAGAATTAATATACGGTGAGGCCACGAGTTATTATTTTGAGGCCACAAACTGATCTAAGTATCTCATAGCCAAGAATTACCTTTCTTTCACACTAAGAAGCAACAAGCCACTAAAGCTATCAGAAATTATATGACGGTTAGTTCCAATCCACTAATGTGACTGGACAAGCAGCGTTCCAAGAGTGCTGATATTTAATTTCATTTCACTGGTACATTTCACCGTATGTATTACTCCGCTATGTTCGCTACGTAAAAATTTCAATTCTAGCAATAGTTCGTTACACCGAAACCATCACTACACTTACTATGTGCTGTCAGTCAGTCTGTGCGTTGCCTAGCAACATGCAACACTCTATCCATCTGTGGCTTCTTTGGGAACTTTATTCGCTGACGGAGCGGAAATAAGCAAAATAACACACTAACCAGTGTGAAAATCAGTTCCTTACTTTACATGTTACATGCTAGATTTATACTAGCTTCACTGGCATGTTAGCAAAGCAAGCTAACTGTAATAGCTATGCACACTCACCAGAGGCACCAATAATCTCCTTCCGAGCTTTATTTCTCTTCATAATGTCTCTATACACATTTAATGCTTATATGTTTTTCTTCAATTTTTTTTCTGCATTTGAATAAAACTTGTAATTTCTGACCTCTGACTAGGAAAAGCATAAGAAAACGCTCGCTCAAATTGGAAGGTCTTCTCTGAAAGCTTGGAAACGATCCTCAACCCCAAGTCATGACAGCATGGACGCTCACACCAGCAACGATAAATAACATATTACTTTAAAATAGTTTATAATCGTATTTACTTTATAATCAGTCAAACATAGACACATTAGTTGGTTAAATCTATAACACTGACCATACATTTAATTGCTTTGGGAAAGTAAATACACTATACGGGCAAAAGTTTGTGGACACCTGACCATCACACTCATATGTGGTTCTTCCCCAAACTGTTGCCACAAAGTTGGAAGCACACAACTGTATAGAACGTCATTGTATGCTGTAATATTACAGTTTCTCTTCACTGGAACTAAGAGGCCCAAACCTGTTCCAGCATGACAGTGCCCCTGTGGACAAAGCGAGCACCGTGAAGACATGGTGTGTTAAGGCTGGAGTAGAAGAACTCGAGTGTCCTGCACAGAGCCCTGACCTCAACCCCACTGAACACCTTTGAGATGAACTGAAAGTCCGACTGCACCCCAGACCTCCTCAACATCCCGACACCAGCGCCTGATCTCACTAATGCTCTTGTAGCTGAATGAAAAAAATCCCCACAGCCACGCTCCAAACTCTAGTGGAAAGCCTTCCCAGAAGAGTGGAGTTTATTATAACAGCAGAGGTTGAACAACTCCATATTAATGCTCATGGTTTTGGAATGGGATGTTCAATGGTCAGGTGTCCACATACTGTCTGTTTGTCCATATAGTGTACATCATAAACTCATGATCAGTAATGTTAGCTGGCTAA
Source organism: Pangasius sanitwongsei (assembly GCA_037576675.1). Lineage (NCBI taxonomy): Eukaryota > Metazoa > Chordata > Actinopteri > Siluriformes > Pangasiidae > Pangasius > Pangasius sanitwongsei. The sequence continues at coordinate 2,847,065 of CM075013.1, read as the reverse complement.
CATGTTGCTAAAAAAAACGCACGCTTTCATGGAAGCTTCCATGAGTTTTCCTACTATGCAGCTCAAACATCACATAATTCTGAGTTCACACTTCCTACTCCTGAGTTCATTCAGCTGCAGCATAAAATGAGGAACTGAAGAAACTTCAGACCACATGCATCTTCTGGATTGGTCTGAGCAATCATTTGAGTCAATCATTTGGATTTGTCACCTTTAATTTGCATAAAATTGAGAAAATCTCAACTTAAATGTCACTTGTCGCACCATTGTTATGCAGGTTGTCACGGATTGGTTGGAGACGGATGCAAGTGAAGATGTAGTTTATGTACAGTGAACACACCAAACACAAAGACCATGAAACAATAATAAGGAATAGCGAGGCAAGGTAAGAGCTAGAGCATAACACGAGTAAGAGACAGGGACAACCAACAACGACAGCGAAAGGCTAAACGATGAGCGCTGTACAAGACATGACTTAAATACTAGTGCTCATTTAACAGAAACGTGAATCAGGTGCAAACGGTCATGTGACGTGAGTGTCGTGATCAGGTGACGTGCAGTGGCTGATGGGAATCGTAGTCCTGTGCCTTATTCAGATGAATGTTCACTTGTTGTTTTGGAGCTTGCTAGGATGAAAGTAGGATTATTACTATGTGGCCGCAAATGAACTTAATATATTATGGGAATGTTAAACTCACTCACTGAGAATTTGCTTTAGCTCATGTTGGCTAATGGTATAATCCATGTCCCAATGGCAGCGACTCCTGTATGTCTTTATGCGCCATTCTAAGATTGAAGTAAAGTGTAATATTATCAACTCCTCGCTTAGGTTTCTGTGGCCACGACGGTCTAATAAATAGATTGAGAATATGAAGTGATAAGTGAGTTTAAATTATTTTTGAAACATTTAGTTAAATTGGATTTAACACAGGGCCTTTCAGCTTTAGTTTTCATGTTTAATTTGTTACATCCTACCAGAAATGCCTCCATTAATCTTCAGACGGAAGCGAGAAACGTTTCCTCTCATTATGAATTTGCGTGACCGAGATAGCAAATTGCCATTCAGTGATTAAAAGTTGATGGAAGTGATTTCTCTGCACACAATGGTGCAATTTTCATCTGCAGGGTAAAATAAGTGTCTCCTTCATTCCCTCAACAATTATCTTCTTCATAATGTCAGACAGAGTGCCGAGGACGTTTTTTTTTTGTCCTGACAGATTGGAGAAATGACAGCAATTAAGGGTTTGTGTGTTTCGCAGCACCGGTGAAGCCAGAAGCCAGAAATCCTGAATGAAGGTTAAATTCTTTGAGATACACACAAATATGGGTGAATATACCACCTAAGACTAAAGGCTCACGTTAAAATATCTATCAGGAGTAAATTACTGAATACTGTATATTAATTACATATTATATTAAGCCATAATGGTAGGCAGGGCTTATGTGCACATCTTAAGGTGATGACTAAAATCTTAAAGCTGCAATATGTTAAAAATAATTTTTGAAAAACTGTGAGTGTATTTATCCATGTCCTCTATACCTACATGTTTATTTTTTTCTCTTTTTAGTACTCAATAAATAATAATAATAATAATAATAATAATAATAATAATAATAATAATAATAATAATAATAATGCATTATTGAGGCAGGGTAAAAATGGTCCAAAACATGTTTTTGTGCTGCAGTGAGTCTCCCTGAAATCCCTGCAATATTAATGCAGTCTAAGCTGTCAGGTCAGATTTGTCACATATTTTTTGGACTTAAGCATCCCACCTCATCACAGATACATTATACGTCATGCCACGTTAGGCACGAAAGAAAGTCCGGCTAATATCATCAGTGTGTTGAAGACAGAGAGTATGCAAGACTGTGGTCTTAAGAAGTTTTATTTTTTTAACCTGAAAATATACCAAGGTCTTAAATGGGGGTTTTTAACACATATGCATGCATTAAAGAGCAACACATCATACCTTTTGTCCATCTATAGTTGTATTTAAAGTTGTTGAACATTAAGGCGCTTGTTAGTTCCTGTTCTCATTCACAGCTATAAACACCAGGGTTTTCCCTCATGAGCCTCTCTTTTCTCTCTCTCCCTCTTTGAGTTTATAAGTAAACTGGAGCTTGTCATGTTACCAAGAAACTACAAACTCCTCTGTCGTGAAGACGTCAGAAAACTTCAAGTTACAGCTTTACCTCTGACTGTTACAAAGCACTGACACTGGAGACTCCTTCCATAAACGTTAAATAAACGTGTCCTTACAGAAAACGTCACCATATCAACGATTATATACTTTTATATACTATTCTGTGGAGAATCTGCAGTGCAAGCCCTTGTGAATGAGCTGTTAATGTAGAAACAGTAACGCATTTGAAGGAGTGCACGAATATAAACCTGGGATTTGTTACAGAAAATGAATCAACACCCTTTAACCAATCGAAATCGAGAATTCAAATAGTGCTGTGGCGTAAAATAATATACAAACATAATGTGTGTTGTAAATTGGTAATAATGCTTACGTCTATCATGCTCCGTTTAAAAATACTGTCTATTGGAGTCTATTTATGCTTTTTCAGTCAACGATCTGTGTATAGTATTTACCACTGGACTGTAAATTTGTGACTGTTTGACTATTGACTTGGGCTGCTTTTTGCCAGACTCGGATGTGGGTGGAGTCAACAAAGATATACTTTGAATTTAAACGTTAAATTTCTGTTAAATCTCTGGGAAATACTCCCAAAACAAGCTCATACGTAATGTACATAATACTAACATATAGCTTTCATAGCTTTCATTTAGCTAATTCTTTGTTTGTCCTATCCGTAATACTGACACGATCAGAACAGGAAATAATTACACTTTCCACTTGAAATGTTCTACCTTGAGTTTCTTGCAATAACGTACTTAATTTTTTACTAAACATGTACTTAGAATGTTAAATCTTGGTTGAGGCTTTTCGGTAAAACTTGCAAAACAGGCTTGTATGTTAAGTATGTAATTCGTTGAATTGTTCATTATTCACTAACACAAATCGTTTTGGAAAAACACACACAGATTAACTACTTTATCAGATGTCGGATTAACTTTCACAGCTAACAGATCAACTTCTGTGGCTAATATTTGGCTCATTTTTTGATTGTTATAACATTTCGTAATGCCGACGAGATCAGAGCAGAAATCATTACACTTGCCACTTGAAATGTTCTTCCTTGAGTTTCTTGCAATAACATACTTCAAACACAGATTTACTTAGAACCCATTTGTTAAATTATAGATAACGATGGGTATCAGGAAAACTTGAAAAACTTTTTACGTATGTCCTTCATTAAATTTTTCGGTATTCACAAAGATTCATCATTGTTGCAGAACACACTCCACTTTAAGTACTCTGTCAGCTGTTGGATGTTGGTCTTGTCACAGTCATAGCATAGCATAATGTTAGGCCAATTCTTTAATTTTTGTAACACGTTTGTAATACTGAGGACATCGGGCCAGTAGATAATTATATCTTCAATATTGCACATATTTAAATTCTCCCTGTATGTATATTGATTTGCCTCTTTTGCCTCTTTTTTTTTTTTTTGCAGTAACGTATTCCTACCAGAGAGGTCTTCAAATCCCAAGAAGTTACATACCGCTGCTTTTACGAAAGTTACTATAAAGTATAGTTTCTTTTTTCTTTCTTTCTTTTACATTCTCCACCACCATAACATTCGTAAATCATTTTCAATTCAGTGTCTGTACTACTCTGTTTTCTGCGCTTTGAGCTTTGAGCTTTGATGAACAGACCGATGATGCTGTGTTGTTGATCTGTTCACCTGTTAGAACAGCAGTTTCATCAGAGCCTTCAATCAAACCTGTGATGTTTGATGTTTGTCCTCTCCATAGTTAGCATTTCTGATGCGAGTCCTCAAAGCACCAGGGCACAGGCTCATCACTGACTCTGGTTTTAACCTTTCCTCTCAAAGAGGAGATATTTCTGCTCTGAACCTTTTTACTTTTAGTTCTTCAAAGTTCTCCATGTTGAGTCTTCTGAGATTGATATACAATTAGCATGGAATTAACTTTATCTATCAGAGCATATGAGGCACTGCTGGAGCTCCAGAATTGCAGAATGTTTATCTGACAGTCAGTGAAAAAAACGAAAGAAAAAAAAAAGACAGCAATCAGACTTAACTGAGTCATCATCATGTTGATTGAAATGAAAATGATTTTAGAAGTGATTTGGAGGTGAATGTGAGCTGAAACGGCTTTTCCTGCTCTTTTAGGAAATATTCCTGACACTGCTGTTTTGCAGGAAGTGCACAGCCGTGCTGCCTGCTTGTGTCAGACGTCCATCACTGCGCTGTGCAACATAAAACCACTCCGGCTTTGCACTTCACTCGCAAGCAAATGGCATCTGAGGCCAATGTAGAGAAAGTTTAGATGTCAACTAAATGTCAGAGTGAAATAGCTCACACTCTGAAGTAAGCACATGCCTTAATCCAGTTACACGTAAATGTTTGAGACTGGAAAACTCACAACTCAGAACAGTTCTAGCGCATTACAATATAAGCTCTAATCAATGTCCTGTTTAATACTGATCCCCATGCAGTGATAGTCCTGTTCTTTTCTTTTCCGCTGAGTCTTTTATTTCATTTATTTAATTTCATGCAATTCATATAATTTTACATGTGATTCATTCATTGTCACGTGATTAATTTTTATTTATTTTACTTTTTTTTTTTTTTACCCATGATTCCTTTTTTTTTAACATGGGACTTTTTTTTTATACACATGAATAATTTATTTTTATGATTTCTTTTTTTTTTTTTTAACAATGATTGATTTTTTCCACATGCAATTTTTACATGATTTATTTATTTGAACATTTTCTTGCATTATTTATTTTTCACATGACTTTTTCCACATAATTCTTTTTTCCATGTGATTCTTTTCTCACATGATTAATTTATTTTCCCATTTAAGAGTATAGAGAGACTAAAGAGAATCTCCCTCAGTAGTTGCTATCAGACTCTTGACTCAGATTATGAAATTTGTAGGTTTCTCCCAAGCTGCCTCACACTGAGCTCATTATATTATTATATGAGTGTATAATGTCCATCCATCCAGTTTCTGTACCGCTTATCCTACACAGGGTCGTGGGAGCCTGGAGCCTTTCCCAGGGGACTCAGGGCACAAGACAGGGGACACACACACACACCCACACACACACACCCATTCACTCACTACGGTTATAATTTAGAGATACCAATCAGCCTACAACGCATGTCTTTGGGCTGGGGGAGGAAACAGGAGTACCCAGAGGAAACCCCCCGACGCACAGGGAGAGCAAACTCCGCCCACACAGGGTGGAGGTGGGAATCGAGGTGCGAGGCAACAGTGCTAACCACTAAGCCACTGTGCTCTAAAGTGTACAATGTATACCGTTTATAATGTACAGCAAGATTCAGCTCCAAGGACACACACACATCTTTCTGCCTTTGTTTGGAAGTAGTGCCTCACAAAAAATGAAATAAAGCAGTTTGCGTGATGAAGAATAATGATGCTGATCATATCGTTATTGTTATTTCAGGCCTATAGGAAATTAATGTGCTTAATTTCATGCAGGATCTTTCTGCATGTTCATAAAGATGACCTGCAGGGCCAAATTCGTCATGTTTTTTTCTCGTTAGTTGCAATTTTAATGAGCAATTAAAGGAGGAATTAAGCACGTTTTCCTCGCAAACCTTCAATGCACCAAAAACCAACTACAGTTATTCATTATTAATTAAGTAGATTTAAAAACCAGCACTGAAATGCTGATCAGCTTTTAAATTAGAGTCCTTATTCATACGGTTGAGTGCAAAAGTTTGTGCACCCCAGGACAAAATTAATGGCAAAGAAATTGACTTTACAGATTTTGTTTTATTAATCATAAATGAGTAATAAAATGGCCAGATAGTTCATTTTAAAACTGTTTTCTCTTCATATTTTCTTTCTCTCTCTCTTTCTCTGATGTGTGCGTTCCTGTTTCGTGTTTGATTTGTTGATGGGCATAAGTGCATTTTTCCTTCTCTCTCTTTATTACTATTGGCATAACTTTATACAGTCAGGTCCATAAATATTGGGACATCGACACAATTCTAACATTTTTGGCTCTATACACCACCACAATGG
>CM075013.1:2791696-2826036 GCA_037576675.1 Pangasius sanitwongsei | reverse complement strand
GTGTCTGAGGGAGGGAAGGAGAGGATGAGTTGAGTGTCATCCACATAGCAGTGGTATGAAAACCCATGTGAGGATATAACCTCACTGAGAGATCGAGTATAGAGGGAGAACAGAAGAAGACCAAGTACTGAGCCTTGTGGGACACCAGTGGAGAGTCTGCATGGAGCAGATGTGGATCCCCTTGACGTCACCTGATATATGTGTCCTTCCAGGTTGGAAGCAAACCATTGCCATGCTGCACCACGAATTCCACGACTCATGAGGGTAGACAAGAGAGTCTTGTGGCTCACTGTGTCAAATGCTGCTGAGAGGTCAAGGAGGATGAGGACTGAAGACAGTTTGGCTGATCTAGCAGCATGTAGCTTCTCAGTGACGACCAACAGGGCAGTCTCTGTGGAATGTGCTGCTTTGAAGCCAGGCTGGTTAGGATCTTGGAGGTTGTTCTATGAGAGATAGAGAGACAGTTGATTGTAGACAGTGCGTTTGAGGATTTTAGAAAGAAAAAAGAGAGAAGTGATACCGTTTGGTAGTTGCTGATATCTGAAGGATCCAGGGTGGGTTTCCTCTTGCTCACTTGAATGCAGTTGGTACATGACCAAATGTTATGGAGCCATTGATGTTGAATGATCCTGAGTGTGTAGTGTAGTAGTTGGGAGTGAATGTTTGGCAGATTTTTTTCAATCTTCCCAACATAAAAGGTGGCAAAGTCTTCAACAGTCAAGGAGGATGGAGCAGGAGGGGCCGGTGGGTTAAGTAGTGAAGAAAAGATGTTGAGGATCTTGTGCAGAAATTTCGAACTTTTCCTTGTAGAAGGCAGTCTTAGCAGAAGTCACTTCAGATGAGAATTTGGACAGTAGAGCGCAGTATGAGGCAAGATCTGCATCAAGTTGTGATTTCTTCCACTTTCTCTCTGCTGTTCTTAATTCTCTCCGATAGCTGCATAACACATCCGATAGCCAAGGAACAGGGCAAGAAATCTTCCTGGGTTTAGAAGACAGAGAGCAGAGGAGGTCCATGGATGAGGAAAATCGGGAGAGGAAAGTGTCTGTGGCTAACTCCAGTGGTAGGGAGGAAAAGGAGTCCGGGTCTGGAAGGGATGATAGGGTGCAGGAAGCTACAGAGGAAGGGGAGATAGAGTGGAGGTTTCGACGAGTCCATCCAGAGTTTAATTCTGAGCACTGAGCATGAACTATAAAAGCATCAGTTCTTTAATACAAGCAGGACATCCAGCTCTGCTTGGGAGAACTCCACGTTAGCCTTTGCCTTATCAGCCATCTGCATTGAGGCTCATTTGGAGAGAATGTAGATCACCAATGAAACCCACTGGAAGCTGAACTGCTAATCATAAACGCCTGAACGATTCACTCTGTTTGCTATGTGCTTTCACAGGACAGAAACCTGCCATAACCCGGCGAATCCCTACCTGGCCTTAGACAAGAGGATATGCAGGACAGCGGGTCAGCCAAGGACTCAGAGAGTGAGAGAGAGTGAGAGAGAGGACACCTGGACAACATTCAAATGTCATCCAGGCAGAATGAGTCCAATGTCCTCACATAATTACCTCCTCCCTACAGAAATGTACAATCTGATCTTTCATAACGAAGCTCTCAGACCAGGAAATAACTCCTGAACAAGGTTAATTATTTATTATTAATAAATATGTTATTTATTGGTATGGTATTACATTTTCAGGTTTTTACTTATGCATTTAAAAATCCAAATATCAGGAATCAACCCACAATTAATACACTTTTGTTAGAGTAAAATATTTAGAGTGGAAGTTGCTTTTATTCAAAGGGATATATAGTGAGACAGAATAAAATACAAGCATGTAATAGCACAGGGGGTGGAGCTCTGACACCTTTTGTTTAGGTAAACTATGAATTTGATGTTTTGATATGAAGGAAAATGATCCTATCATATGCTATAGCCTTCACATTTACTACATCTCAACCCAACCGGGAGACGGCATTCTCTACCTCCATCATAAAACACCATCAGCGGAAATGTCCTTTGAGAAGAACAGTGTTTATCTGTCCAGCACAGTTTCAGAAAGTTTAAGAAGTTGTTCTGGTGCTCGTTGTGGCCCAGCATCTTATTAACACAATTTATGTTGTTGTTTTTTTTTTCAATTAATTGGTCACTTGCCTGTATGTTGTGTTTGTATTCTGACCTCTTATCTCCTATACAGTGCCCTGTTTGACCTCTGGGTTAAGATTTGTTTCCGTGGTGAGTTTAACATGTTCTCCCTGTGTTGGTGTGGGGTTTGTGGGGGGCTGTGCTGGTTCTTCGTGTTCTTCTCTTACCTCCCGCCTCCCAAAATCACTCTGTAATGTTGACTGGTGACTCTAAATGGACTGGCTGATGGACAGGTACACAATCCTGGATGTATTCCCACCTCACACACAGTATTCCTGGAATTGGCCCTGGATCCACCATGAACCTGACCAGGTAACAAATCCACCAAAATCCACATTTTCAGGCCAAAATGCTTCAACCTGTCAACAGACAAACTAGAAACATCATCAGTGCCATCATTTTGCACTCAGAACATGCAGTTGCAGGAACCTGTACAGGGTAACCCATTTCAACACACCGCCGTAGCACTGATTATTTTCCTGTGACACCATTACACACATTCCTTAAATAGTGCATGTTATGATAATATTATTAAAATTATTGACACACTACTCATTATAACCATCCTGCTGGAAATAAAATTGTCTTTAGCATTTATATTAACAGCCAAGGCACCAATTCTGCATAACCTTCAATACATGAACCATCATGGTAACAGTATAATAATCTCTATTCCCCATTTTGCTCCAATGAGGAACCACCTGGTAAATTTTGGCCCTGTTTTGCTGGAATGCTGATCACAAAAATTCTAGCGCTAAATGCTCCATATCACAGCACCACAATCATCTGAATGCATTTTCAGGTCAAAACACTTCAGTCAACCTGCCAATATACAACCCAGCAAAATAATCAGTGCCATCATTTCACACAGTGTCTTCTATTTATTTGTCTAGCACAAGAGATAATGAAAGTGCTTGATAAAATCGAAGAAAGTCACACATGAGAACATGAAAAATATTCTGAAATAACATTTTCAATTCAGTGTGTTCTCGGTGCGACAGGCGGCGTGAAGAAGGCTGAGGCTTAGCAGTGAGATCCTCTGAGATTTCACCATCTGAGGGGCAAAAAAGACCAAATTGCTCGTAGCATTTTGCATTCGGATGTTTCATGCGAGATCTCTGCATGTTGTCTTGGATGGGATGTGTAGGTGTGCGAGTTTATCATACAAAACAAGTCTGTCTCGTGTAATGGAAAATGTGTCAGAGGTCAGAAAATAATCAATGCTTAAAAGAAAACTGCACTCTGAAACACTTTAAAACATATTTATACTGAAATATTTGTGATGTGTTTAGTGTTTCTGGTGCTGGTTTGTTGGTTGGTGCTGTATTTTCTTTATTTCTGTGAGAAGTTAGCAGTTGTGTGCCTCACTGATGTCACATTGTTATTGCTAGCGCAGACACAATGGTGTTTAATAGGGGAAGAAAATGTAAACAGTCTCAAATGTAAGGGATAATGGTCAGGATTTGCTGTTAGTTCCTAAGAACAACCATTTTCCTGCTACGTTTAATGTCACATTAATGAGAAATCCAGCGTAAAAGTAGTGGAGACATTAAAACAAACTCTGGATTCAAAGTCCCAGAATGCAATGTAGCGTACAACGAGTTACCGTAGAGACTCAACTCGGCTAGTTAGCGATGTACGAGATGACGAGATGACGAGATGATGATGACGACAGTGTTAGCATGAAAGTCGCAGCTTTGGAAGCTGATCTGTTTGAACCGAGTGGACAGAAGAGGAGGAAAGAAAGCTGGACAGACTGAAGGACCAAAGCACCACTGGCATCACATAAATGGCACTGTGGGTAATTTAGGAAACCAAACTTAGAATTTCACAAAATAAATTAAATCTTGGAAGCAGTTGGAGAGCACATGTTAATTATGAAGATTAATATACAAATCGTTAAGGGTGAATTTTTCCTTAAGTTCTCCTGAACCAAATTTTATATAAGGATGTTTTCAAACTTTTTTAGCATTCCAAACCATCCTGAAATGAATAAATAACATTAAATTATATGAATATGTCTTCAAACAGCAAAAATGTCTTCCCCAAATGTAATACCTGCCCGTATTAGTAATCAACACTTAATCAGTTTGCAGCGACTTTGCAATAGCAGGTGCTAGCAAATGTTTTTACGTGCAAACCTTTATGGAAAATGTGCTTAATGCCAAGACAAAGCACTTTTGCTAACGATCAGGTTTTTTGTGGATTTTAATGTGTGTAGTTAAATTCAATTCATGTTGTTATCATTCTGCAGGAAAAACCATTTATCATAACTGTGTCCTGTTTTTTTTTGTTTTTTTTTTTTTGTTCCCTGCTTGAATCTCTCTCCATGCATCTTTATCATAAACAAACAAGACACACAGCGAAAACAAATGATCAGTTAATTTATGACTTCATGTCTTCAAATGTGCCTCAGTCGACAGACTGTTTAAACAGAGAAGGAGAGAGGAGACTTTAAAATGTGTTCTGGGTAAATATTTAAACCTGGAAAACAGTAAGTCCAGAGGGACAGTGTTTCAGTTTAGTGCTTTGGGGGGGAAAAAGGCTTTTTATTCTAATTTGGCAGAAGATTTTTTTTTTTTTTTCCACCAAATGTACCATTTCAGTGTCCATAACAGCTCTCCACCCACTGAGCAGGCGAAGGTCATCTGACGAACAGAAACCTGAAAAAAAAAAAAACAGAGCCATTATTGTAAATGTACAGCAAAAGAGATCACATACACACGCACACACACACGTTATAAATTATTCATGCAACTAATTAATGCTATGCCTACAGCTAAATCTAATCCTAACCTTAACTTCCGTAAACAAAAGGAAACATTTATTTATTTATATGTGGTTTTATTTTTTTTAAAAAAAAGCATTCTTCCTTGTCAGAACCAGCTAAATGTCCCGACAAGGCAAAATCACCAGATATTGCTATCTTTGTGGGGACACACACACACATCTGCCTTTTTGCTGCTTGTTGCTGTGAGAAGGCCAAATTGCACAACAAGTACAGAAGCAAGTATTCAATATAGCAGTAATTTTAACACCAAAGCCACAGAAAATTTCATATTTCTATTGAATTACAGAATGCTGTACACCTGAATACTGAACGCTTAATACTAAACAGTTCAGGTCCTATAATCATTATTGTGTTTAAGTATTTCGCAAAAGATCAGTATGTTCTGAACCATGTCTACGACAGTATTTAAAGAATCACTACATGCTGTAACTGTACCTAGAACAGAAAGATCTCGGCTATCAGACAAATTTCTGGGATTGACTTCACCAAGAAAGACGAAGGCACTTCAAAACAAGATGCGTACCTCAGAGGATACGTACCGCAGTCCAGATTTAATCTCACAAACACAAACAAAATGCCGAAAGTGCCATCGGCCCAAGTGGTGGTGAGATTCTGACATGTTCACGATAACTTTATCATCAGTGGGTCTGAATTCTGGATTCTGATTGGTCAGAAGGTGATGATGAATTTTCTATAACAGCAGCTCTGACAGTAGCTGCAAATGACAGATTGATATTAATGCACTGGTTCTAATATGTTATCGTTTCTATAGTAACAGCTCATTCAGGGGGGAACGTCCTACGTTCTACACAAGCATTTTTTTAGATATGCTTTTATTTAAGCAAGAACACGTGAGTAATCACTGATATGGTGTAAGGAGATGTTTATTTAACATTCATGGAAGGAGTCTCCAGTGTCAGAGCTTTGTCTGTGCTTCAGGGCAGGGGGATTTACGCTTTTCAGTTTCTCAGTAACAAGATAAGCTGCTTTTTTTTTTGTTTGTTTTATTAACTTCACTTATAACGCAAGTGATAAGAAGTGCTAACTTGTTTTAAGACATTAAATGTAACTATAAACGGATAAAATGTATGTTTTTCTAATAAATAAACTTTGTTGGCTAATTTTCCACAAATTGTTGTAGTATGAAAAAAAGAATATACAACTTAAACTAGGAAAATAATGAACTTTAGGGTGGGAACAGTAACCGCTTCATCACACCACCCTGTCGTTGATTAGTTTCCTATAACAGCATGACACGGAGTTATCAGTTCCCAGTCATTATGCTTGAATGATGTTATCGTGATTATTGGCACATGCCTCATTATAACCACCCTGCTGAAAGAAAGTTGCATTTAGCACTTTCAACACATCAATCTGGAGCAGAAACTATTGGCACTCTTGACTCATATGCAAAATCTAAACCCTTGCTAATTGGGCACAGCAACCAGTTTGGCTCTTTAGTTGTTTACAACAGACTAAATGTTGAAAAAATGAAATAAATAAAGCTGATCCAGGCCTGTGGGCATCCTGCAGGGGAGGTGGCCACTAATACGCTTGTTATTAGCAGCAGGGAGATTAAACGGGCCGTGGAGAGGTTTTCTACGCCAAAACCCCATCACACAGTCTGTCTCAGCCGGTCCCGCTTTCAGCAGATCGGATCTCTCAGTGCTGTGGAGTGAGGACACGGAGCTTCTGCTCCATCGAGCCGCTCATTCAGGGATGAATGATTAGCTTCAGCCGCAGAGAATGTCTTAATGTCTCTGTCTCTCATACACATGCATGGTTGGCTGCATAATTATTGGCACCCTTGATGAAAATAAGAAGCGAAGAATCACTGCATGTTCAGTTAATATCAGTTAACATACACACTTTGCCTACTTTAAACTACACTCCATCTGCTCCAGCTCGTGATATGACACTATTCAAGCTTTTAATCCACTGGTGTGATAAAAATCACTCAATCTTTCAAGGGTTATTCTGAACAATGAGTTCACTTAAGCTCTCTGAATTTCAGTAATGGATCCACCTACATGTAGATCCCAAGCGCAGATGAAATAAACAGAGTAATGATCCAAATGAGCCTAACTCTCACCATTATACTCCCTCCCTCTCTCTCTCTCTCTCTCTCTCTCACACACACACGCACACACATGTACTTCAGAATGATTGGTTCATGAAAATGAGCAAAAGTGAATATATAAAATGAATAACACAAGCATAAAATGGCTTTCTGAGCTTAAATATATGAGAAAGAGAACATTTGAAACAATATTTGTTCTCATAAAAGAAAGTAGTAAGTAGTGCAATTTTCTGGTTTCCAAATTATTGTTTGATATCTAACAAACTTGGGGCACTTGTAGAGGATCTTGGAGTCTCCTTCATGCAAAACATTTCAAGTTTGTGTATATTTTTAAATTTGTGCATGCGGACATCCTCTTCAATTTTCATCAGGGTTCAAATACAGAGATGACGGTAGCAAAACTGTGATTTTAATCTTGTTAGAAGATCCATTAATGGCCTTAACCTCCTGATAGAGGCGACCATACTGATTGAAATATCCTCGTATTTACGTAGAAGAATTCAGAATGCTATCAAAACAAGCACAAAGCTTCACTAAGCCATTGCCGTATTTTAGAGCAGGTTTCTCTGCTTTTCCTTGCATGCAGTTCCCTTTTTTTTGACCAACCTACTGATAGAGTTCATAGCCAAAAAGTTTAATGTTCCTTGGCGAAGTTCAGGAGTTGCAATTTTTGGGTTTCTCCCAAGAGGAGCTTTTCAAACTGCTGCACAAGCTACATGACGAGGAAGCAGAAGAAAGTGCTATCTGCCCTCTTCCGCATACAATTAGCTCACAGATGCCAAACAACTGGCTAGCCTCAGTCTGATTGACAGGAGAGCGTGAATGCTGGCCGCGGATGACTGTGACATCATCCGGATTCACAAGCCTGATGGTTGTGCCAAGAAAAGCAACTCTTTAGCATGACTCTTCCGGATAGCTTGTGTTAGGTTGTTATGGTTGTGGATTGAATTCTTGATCAATTTTCAACCGTTCTTCTTTCTTTTTTTTATATATTATGGCTTTTTATATTGTGCTTAAAGGTATTTTGATCTGCTTATGTATTTTTTATTACCATTACCTGACTTGTGCAGGTCAAACACCATCTGTCTGATAGATAACAAAGAGATCTTACATGTATGCATCCTCATATCTGAGTTCCTGGAGACTGAGGGTAATTTAAAAATGACACTTTTTTCAATGTTTTGGCATTCATTTTAAATATTTTTGGGGATATCAATAATTTTGCATATGTTTCAAGAGTAAGAATATTACGAACTATATTCTCTTACTAATATACTTTTTTTTTTAGACTAAAAGTAGTCCATTTTTTTAGTAGTAAATCAAGAAACCTGAACACATTACATTTAGTGTTTATTTTACATTTACGTTTACATTTACAGCATCTAGCAGACACCCTTATCCAGAGTGATTTACAGAAATGCTTTGTAGTCTCAATCAACAGCCTACTGTATCTTCATGCTAGTTCACGAGGTCAGGGATTAAGAATACTATCAAGCTAAAAATCCTGTAGGCGAGCTCGAAACGAAACGAAAAAATTTCACACGTTTTTTATTTTATAAGTGTTCATTCAAGTCCTTGGTGAAGAAGGAGGTCTTTATTCTTCATCTGTAGACATTTTATACTATCTTTCTTGTTTATTCTGTAGGGTGCCAGTAATTCTGGTGTTGTCTATACATAAAACATCAACCCCATAAACACACAAAGCCCAGTCTATCCCTCTGTCAGAATTATTTCTCTCTCTGTGGAACTTTATATCTGTTTTTTTTTTAGATCTGTGGCAGGCATCGGAGTCATCCCGATTTCTCCAAACCCCACATTCTGATGCAAACGCTCAGCAGCACAGTTAATATTCAGACACAACATGTGCATCATGTCTGCTGTTCCGAAAATAAACCCGCATCAGCATGCAGGACCAAAGGCCAAACAGCATGGTGTAGCGGCGGAGGTCTTTTTTTTCACCGATCGATAAAAAGAGAAGTAGCGCTTGCACATGCTCTCAGCTTTTTGAATAAGATTTTTAAAGCTCACAGGAACAATGCTTGACAATGAAGGCTTTTCTGTGCAATGGAAGAGTCAGACATTTTGTATTCACTAAATCAGAGCAGTTTTAAAAGAGAATATGGACCCAGACCTTCTAAAATCATTCAGTTCTTCAAGGGTTATTCTGAACATCACAATGACTTCGCTTCTGAATTTCAGTAACCCATCCACCTACATGGCCATCCCAAGTGCAGAAGAATAAAACAGAATAATGATTCAAATGTGCCTCTCACCATTACACTTCCTCTCTCTTTCTCTCATATATATAAATATACTCCAGAACTATTGGCACTCTTCATGAAAATGAACAAAATCAAATATACGAGTGACATTCTGAGCTTAAATATGAGAATGAGTAAGCTTTTTTCCCCCTCAAGAAAGTAAGTCGTACAAATGTCATGGTTGCAAAATTATTGACACCCCACCATTACCATTACGGGAAGTCTCCTCTGGAGAGAATAACAGCACTAAGTCTCTTCCTGTGATGCCTCACAAGGTTGAACACTTCTAGATAATTATAGACTGTTTCATTTATTTCATTTACATTCTTAATTTTGTGCATGTGCACGTCCTTTTTCATTTTCACCAGGGTTCAGATACAGCGACTGAGATGCTCATTGCAAAACAGCAAAAAAAATTTCAACATTTCTATGTTGATTTGGGTGTTTGGGGCCATTATTTCGTTTTAAAAAAACCCATTAATATCTAAGTCCTAACCTCCTGGCAGAGGCAGTTATATTTTAGAAATATGCAGGTACTAGAAACAGATGTTATCCAGGTGTTATAAAACAGAAATATCCAGGTACTAGGCAGATCATGATCTCCTAAGGTTAGACAGTTTGTGTAATCACGTATCCAGGAATTAATTTCAGCTGTTATTGAGGAAATATAAGAAAGAAAAATGCGTGATCTGTACAATTAAATCAATAAACGTGATGCATCTGTGCATTTTGGGTGGACGTCAGACAACAATAGTAAGGGTGATGACCCACATTTGTTATTTATTCACTGAAGGCAGGATCTACCACCAATCAGTCTTACCATATTAATAATGCTGATATAAAATACCTTTATGACGGTAAAAATGATTAAAATAATATGCTAATAATAGGGGGATTATATTTTATCTTACAAGACGACATCTACAGTTCTTTTTCACCTCCATTATTTTACAGGTTGTCCTTGGATATCCTTGGATATGTATATCCTTCAGCTCAGAGTGGAGCTAGTTGGTTTTCAAATGGAAATGGGAAAAGTGCCCTGATTGGGAAATCCTGTTTCTCACTACAGTTATGAACATCACTTTATTGCAATTACTGCGCAAAAGTTTTATGTAACATTGAGAGACATTTTTTTCAGCTGTGTGTTGTGTGTTGTGTTAACCGTCCAAGAGTAAGTATGTGGAACTGGAAAATATTTCAGGGGGGTTTTAAGCATGATAAATGTATGGACCATGAAATGTCACATGGGAAGCTGTGTAATCGCAGCAAGTGATGAGGCAGAGACTATTGTTATTAAATCCATTGCTGCGTGCTGACCAAGGGCATTTTCCTCCTCCACTCTTACACCACTTGGGAGTTCACGAATGCACAAAAGATTTGCACAAACTTTTTCTCCGTGAAAAGAGCCTCGCCGCTCACCATATTGCAGCAAATTAATCTGGCTGGCCTCTTGTGTGTTTGTGTTGCATAAATTTTCCAAGCATGAAAGAGACACAGAAGCGTCTTTGGAGCCGGTCCCACCCACTGCTGCCGAGAGCCGCCCACCACTTCCTCAGCTCCATCTCCGAACCAGAGCGAGTGCACATAATCGCTTCCCACTTCTTCTGTCTAAACCATCATTTCTGCACTGATGTCATGCCATCACCGGGGAACTTTTCTTTTTTTTAATTTAAGGCCATAAGTTGCATTGCTGCCACAAGTGACTCTTTAAACTTTAATTACTGTTACTCCCAACGAAGAGGACGGAAAAAGCTCCATCAGTTTGTGCTGTTTCAAAATGAAAGTGCATTAATGAGGTTCAAATGAAATAGGTTTATTAAATACCTCCTGTTTTAGGAAAACAATCAACGGCAGCATGGTGTGATGCTGTGAGCAATTGTCATACCTTTTACCCATTTATAGTTACATTTAATGTTGTGAAACATCTGCGAAACAAGTTAACACGTCTTATCACTTACATTATAGCAGCTGTAAACGGTCACAACTTCGCCACCCTCTCTTTTTCTTTCTTGAAGTAATTAAGACAAAAACGTTAGCAAAAAAATGTGACCAAGAAACCACAAAGCATAAACTGTGACGGAAAACTTGCTGACTGTTGCAAAGCGCTGACACTGGAGACTCCTTACTCTAGTTTTAGCACCTATAAAAAGTCTTTGCTTCACCAGTCTCTCTTTTTTTCCTCTCTTTTGAGGTTAATGAACACAAATTGTCATGTTACCAAAAAAAAAAAAAAAACACAAAGTGTAAATTCTTCTGTCCTGAAGATGTCATAAAACTTAAAGTTACAGCTTTACCTCTGACTGTTACAAAGAGCTGACACTGGAGACTCCTTCCATAAATGTTAAATAAACATTTCTTTCAGAAAACTCCACCATATCAACACTGATACTCTTCTCTTTTTTTTTCTATTTATGTGCAGCGCCTGCTGTACGAGTTCCTGTGTAAGCTGTTACTATAGAAACAATAACGTAATAGTAATAATAATAATAAACTTTGTTTTATATAGCACCATTAAAAAGGCCTCTCAAGGCTCTTTACATGAGAGTTCCACAGTTTTGGAGCCCTATGACCCATAGTATGCAAACGAGTCTGAGGGACGGTTAAAAGACCAGAATTGGAGGAGCGGAGATCACGTTTTGGGGTGTAATGGGTTAAAAGCTCAGCCAAACCATGCAAAGCCTTGCATGCAAGCATAAGAATTTTAAAATCTACACGAAACCTGACAGGGAGCCAGTGCAAGGACTCCGAAATAGGAGTGATGTGATCGCTTGTCTTCTAGGATTCAGGATTCTAGCTGCAGAATTTTGCACAAACTGCAGTTTATTTATCGTAGACTTACAGACCCCAGCAAGGAGCACATTGCAATAATCAATGCGAGAGAAGACAAAAGTGTTGATCAACTTTTCAGCCACAGAAAGAGAGAACACAGGCCGCAATCTTGCAATATTTCTGACATGAAAGAAGGACGTTTTAACGGTATTCTGCACATGCGGCTCAAACGACAGACTTGCATCAAATATGACTCCTAGGGTTTTTTAATTTTGTTTTGAAACTCTAAAGCAGAGCCATCCATGGTTAAATGAAAAGAGGCAGCCTTACGAAGCTGGCGAGGAGAGCCAACGAGCATTACTTCAGTCTTATTACTGTTAAGCCAGAGAAAATTTTGAGCCATCCATATTTTTATCTCAGAAATACAATGTGAAAGAAAAGTGACGGCCACGTTATCACCAGGTTTAGAACGAATGTGAATCTGTGTGTCGTCTGAGTGAAAATGATAATTAAGACGGAGAGATCCTAAGAGCCGACCAAGAGGAAGAATATAAATGCTAGAGAGTAAGGGTTAGTATAATGTATTAGAATGGGTGCATTAACATATAAACCTGTGAGAAGATTTTATAGAGAATGAATCAACAGTTCTGAGCAGAAGGTCAGAATTGAGAATGCTCTAAGTCAGCACAATGAAACAATTTCAATATACAACAACGGCAACTCAAGACAAGCCTGGAGACAAAAGCCATGTGACATTAGGTAATTAGGTAGACTAGGCTTCCTGCTGCAATGTAGTTTAGGCTGTTTATTCCGTCTCTGCACGGTTTTAGCGACTAAATGGAGCAGGGCGTTGTGAAGACCGAGCTGTATTGTTCATTTTAGATGGAGCTTAAATCCTACTCGGGCAGTGTAGCAAAGCTGCTTTTCTTCTCTGCCGCTGAGGACGTTGTGGTTCTCCACAGGCGCAGGCGGTTAATAGAGCCTCATTATTGTGTGTCATAGCACTCCTGGGCCTGAAGATTAGACGTTGTAGGTGAGCCCATTAGAAAGATTCTGCTTTTGATCTTTCAGCCCAGTCTTTGGGGCGTCTGATAAAACCACATCATAATGGCTCTACTTTCAACGCGGCAGCAAGCTCCTGCTCACGTCTGCTGATCCATTAGTGCTGCCATGTGTCATATAGATTTGCATGTGTGTGTGTGTGTGTGTGTGACTGTACTTGTCCCTCTTAGAGAGATGCGTCACTGCAAATCGATCCAAAGTTCTTCTGGACTATCACTTTTATCCTCTAATTAAACTTTTGTATCCTGATAGGTGTGGTCTCTTCCACGATGACCCCGCCCCCACCCACAGCATGAGCCGTGGGCTCCCTGAATGGTTTGTTGAGGATGAAAATGATCTAAATTATCATCGATGATGCTACGGCCTTCACAGCTACGAGATCTCGAGCCAGATGAACACCTACGGAAGATTTTGGAGCGCAGGAGAGTGAAAAAGACTCAAACAGAATGTACATTTAATCTTTGTTTAAATATAGCTTGTTTGCATGCGACTCACAGTAACACTTTGAAATAGGAAATATGAAATATGCCTGAAAATAAATGAATGAAAGTAAAGAGGAGATTGTGAGTCTCTCTCCCAACCCCATATAAGAATATACGAATTTTAACTGAATTATTACAAATTGCTGCGAAATGTGCTTTTACATTTACTCGAGAGAATCAGTGATATATCTGTTTAAAAAAATGGATATGGATATTACATAATACTTGTGTTATCTGATTCTAGTAAATGATCCAAAAACACAAATAATGTTAGCAGTAGAGGTGACATGACACCACTTTTTCTTTTCCAATTCCGATACTGACAATAATACTGAAACTTTGCCTATCAGCCAATACGGATACTCATTCGCTAAATATAATATAATAAATAAATATAATAAAGTATAAAGTATAAATATAATAAAATCAGTCCTAAAGACCAGTCGTCTCTTTATATTTAAACATTTCCAGTTCCAGAAATACATTTCTTTTCCAAATCCAATTCCAATCTTTGCATTTTGTTACAGAATCTGATATCCTATATGTTTTCTCCACCTTTTTCTGCTGGTGTCTGTGTCATCTCTAATTAGTAACCAAAAATGTGTATTTAATTTAATGCATACCTGCTTATAGGTATGCTCCACAGTTTTTGTATATTACTATGGCTATTTATGGCTCTTGTGTTTCACAATTCTATTCAGTGCTCAAAGACAAAAATCAATTTCTCTTCTCCATTAAACGGGTTTAAGAGCTCATATATCAGGAGAACCTCAATAACGAAAAGCCTTTTTGATTCCACGCCACTTCCATTCACAGGCTGATTTCTAATCGAGTTTGTATTTACTGTGCGGAACAGCGAACACGCCTCAACGGTCATGTGACAGTGTGACCAAAAAAGTTTTCTTCTAACTACACTATCAATAACATGCACTGTCAGTGTGGAAAAAGCTGCTCACTGATGCAATTGCTTCCTTATCTCTGTTTTCAACACCTAATGTATAATTAGCTATTCAGCTCTGTGATCATCTAAATCGCTCCGAGAAGTGGCGTGAGGATCGTTTTCCCAAATCCACAGCTCCATCATTTACAGTTATCTGATTTTTGTTTGCAGTTTCATCAGCAGGACAGCGACACACGTGATCAATTACAGACACCAGCTTCATAAGAAAGACAAAGAAAGTCTTGAATGATTTAACACAAAAATAATGCGATAACCGGAGCAATATTTATGACCACATGAGCAAAATTGCATCCGCACATTCTCAGTACAAGAAAGGAATAAAACACTCCGTATCATGCTGTTACAGGAAAATAATCAGCGACTGGGGTGGTGTGATGAACTGAAGTTTCTGGTATCACCCCGAAGTTGATTATTTTCCTGTTTTATTCCACGTATACCGCAGCAGTTTGTCTATACTTGCAATTTTTTATTTCTTAAAGAACAACCTCTCATACTTTTTTTTAAATATTTCCATTTAATGTTACGGAAAACAAGTTAGTTCCTGTTATCACTTTTGTTGTAAGAACTTTATATGATAGCACTGTTGAATTCTGGATTCTGATTGGTCAGAAGGTGTCGATTAATTTTCAGTAGCGCAGCTGCGAATCACAGGTTTATGTTAATGCGCTCTTTCTAATACGTTATCGTTTCCATAGTAACAACTTACACAGGAACTTGTACAGCATACTCTCCACATAATCCAACCTCTCAGAAATGGAGTTGTTATTTAAGAACATGGTGACGTTTGCCTGTAAGGAGATGGAAGGAGTCTCCAGTGTAGAGGAGTTTATGCTTCTTTGGTAACAAGCTTCATTTTTTTTTTTTGTCTTATTAAGTTCAAGACAGAGAAAAATTGTTATTCCTTATATAATACTTTAAAAACAACTGAATAGCCCAGCCTAGCAAACCTCTTACCTCTTCAATCTCACATTAAAACTGGAAGTCTTCAAATATGAATGCTTCTTGTTCAGCTGAATTCAATATGTACTGTATTTCTCAAAGTAACATTGCTTTTATGTGATGAAGGGATCGCTAAATCTGCTAAAGATGTGCACCAGGACTATCTCTCCTTACTTTGCTTTTGATAAATCCTTATAAAACTTTAATGCAGAAAACCTGCAGGCCTTCTCCAGAGAAGAGAAAAGGAGCTTCTGAGTAGAGCTTTCTAATTTATTAGGATTATTTGCAACTTCCGCTCATTTAGAAGATCTCCAGCTCTCATGGTGAAAGCATGATAAGGGATGATAAGTGCACAGCACCGCTTTGTGTCTGAATGACGTGAACTGGAGATCTGCCAGAACTTCTGTCTTTCCGAGAGTTATGATTGTAGATGGTGGACCTTCGGGACAGATATCTATGTATCATCATGAAGTGTCGAAGATACGGTCATTAAATTCCACTTCTCTCCAAACACTGAGGAGATTAAAAGGGTTAAAAATAAATATTATAGAACTAACAGTGGGCGAGGCGGCGTATAATAGCAGTAAATAACCATGCTGGGTTTTTATGGGATGCAATATCAATCTAAAATATGAAACATCCAGATCTATTTTTAGATTAAATGCTGAGAAAGACTAAAAGTGGAATAAATTATTACAAGACTGAAAAGCGTGATTTTAAGTAGCTAGATCAAAGCACTGATTTTGCTTTTCCTTAAAAACAGGTTAGAAATTTCTAACTAACAACCAACAATACAGGTTTGTAAAAATAAATAAATTAATTAATACATAAAAAAAAAAAATAGATGATCCTATGGCACAACTGGCCCCAAATGCAGGGGTAAATTGAGCTTGGGGATGGGGCAAGTTGAGGACCATGGAGAAAAAGAATGCCTGAAATAAAAATGAAATAAAACCACTCCACTTTGAGAAATGGTATAACTCTTTAAAAGTCAATAATGAATGAATGGGTATGATGTTATGGCAAAATAATAAACGAGGGGGGCGGTGTGATGAAGCAGAGTCACTGTCGCCTCCATAAAGTTGATTCTTTTCCAAAAACAGCATGCCCTGAAGTGTATTATTCCTCTTATATCACAGCAATTTGCCAATGATTACATTTTTTTTATTTATTAAACAATATCACGTCATACTTTTTAAAATCTGTTTATAGTTACACGTTGCGAAACCTCCATGAAACAAGTCAGTTCCTGGTCTCATTTACATTATAGCAGCTACAAACAGCTGTTCTCTCACCAGACTCTCTTTTTTCTCTCTTGAAGTTAATAAGAAAACAGATAATAAATAAATAAATAAATAAATAAATAAATAAATAAATAAATAAATCACAAAGCGTAAAATCCTCTGTCCTGAAGATGTTGGAAAACTTCTAGTTACAGCTTTACCTCTGACTGTTACAAAGCACTGACTAATGTTAAATAAACATTTCCTTATCCACGATTATACATGCTTTTAATTGGTTTATGTGGACGGCCGACCGTACAAGTCCCTGTGTAAGATGTTATTATAGAAATGATATCATATTAGAATGAGAGCATTATTATAAACCTTGTAGTCAGAACTACTGTCAGAGCTGCTGCCATAGAACATTAATCAACCCCTTCTGACCAATCAGAACCTAGAATTCAACAGCGTCATGGTATCAATCACGGTAACACGTGAGCCATGTTGCTAGGCTGAAGCTCTTAAGCTCATTGTATGCATTTACCATAAACAGTGATTATGTAACCGAGAAAATGGCACCAATCTGCCAGGGTAGTGATTTAAAGTGAGTATGTGGAATGATGATGTAGGTGAGGGTTAAAATATCCTCCAGGTCACAGGTGTCCATTTGCAGAGAACAGGGAGACAGGGAGCAGCTGGGAACAGACAGAACTATCTCCGAGTCCCACTGCGCTCAAAAGCACACATCTGTTTAAAGGGTTTGGTAGACACACACTCATGCACTTTTTTTTTTTTATTATTTAACCAGAAACCACACTGGCTGGATGGAGATGTGGATGCATTAATGCACGGAGCTGAAAACCAGACCGGAAGCTTTTTAGACTGATCATTTGGGTGGTTTTTATGTAAGACAAGATCCTTTGAGGTCCATCCGCAAATCTTTACATGCTAAGCTTTTTTAATTATCTGAATAATATTAAGCTAATAGTGCTGTTAGAGGAAAACAATCAACGACATTGTGACGTGATGACGTGGAGTTACTGTTGCCACCCTGTAGTTGATTATTTTCCATTAACAGCATGTCCTGAATTGTTTTATTCCTCTTATATGACATGAATTTGTCAGTGATTACAATTTCCTATCAATTAACACATAAAGCATCATACTTTTTAGCCATTTATAGTTATGTGTAATGTTCTGCTAGTTCCTGTTCTCACTTACGTTATAGCAGCTATAAACCATTGTTCCCTCACCAGCCACTCTTTTTTTCTCTCTTGATTTGAATAAGACAGGGAAAAAAAACAAAGCTTGTCATGTTACTAAGTAACCACAAAGCATAAATTCCTCTGTCCTGAAGATATCGGAAAAGCTCTACCGCTGACACTGGAGACTCCTTCCATAAATGTTAAATAAATACACGTCTCCTTACAGAAAACTTTACCATATCCGTGAGTATGCCTTTTTTAAAATCTGTTTATAGAAAGCGTGTTTGAGTGAAACTACTGTCAGAGTTGCTGTTTAAGAAAACAAATCAACACCAGTCGAGAATTCAACGGCGCTGTGATGTAATGAAAACAAAAGAAAAAGAGCTTCAAACATAACCAGTGAGCTTTGTGCACTTCTGGAAGTCCTAATCAGAGCAATTTTGTTCATTTTGACATAGACCTGCAATCATCTCTCTCTCTCTCTCTCTCTCAGTATAATAATGACAGCCTGTATTAGTCATCTCTTCAAAATCATGAGCCCAGCTGCTATCTCTCCTTACCGCTGGCTATGTGGCAATATTCGCTTAGAAACGTAAAAGAAAATAAAGCATCCACGGTAATAGCACCATCTATTGCAAAGGTTTTCAAAATAGATTATATGGCCAAACGTTTGTTTACACCTGACCATCATACCCATGTGTTTGTTTCAGATTTGTTCCCCCTTTGCTGTTATCATAAGCTCCACTCTTCTGGGAAGGCTTTCCACTAGATTTTGGAGCGTGGCTGTCGGGATTTGTGTTCATTCAGCTACAAGAGCATTAGTGAGGTCAGGCACCGAGGAGGTCTGGTGCGCAGTCGGCATTCCAGTTCATCCCAAAGGTGTTCAGTGGGGTTGAGGTCAGGGCTCTGTGCAGGACACTCGAGTTCATCTACTCCAACCTTCACACACCATGTCTTCATGGAGCTCGCTTTGTGCACAGGGACGTTGTCATGCTGGAACAGGTTTGGGCCTCTTAGTTCCAGTGAAGAGAAACTGTAATGCTACAGCGTACAGAGACGTTCTATACAGCTGTGTGCTTCCAACTTTGTGGCAACAGTTTGGGGAAGAACCACATATGGGTGTGAAGGTCAGGTGTCCACGAACTGGCGGCCAAATAGTGTATGTATTCAGGTTATAAAACTAATCACATTATCTCACAAACACCAGCTAAGCAAAGTGCTAGAGGTTAGTAGATTTCTAAAACTAAATTCAGAGACATTTTTGAGAGCACAAAATTCTCATATTTGAATCCCTCTAAAAAATGAAAGATATGAGGTTAAGCACTATTATTAAAAAAACTGTACAGATAAGACAAGATAGATAGATATCATAGTTAGATATGAACTGTGAAATAGCAGAAGATTAGCAAAAGATTTCAAGCTAAATACTGTGTAGCTGACTTCTACACGTAAGTGTCAGTGACTCGGATGTGATAAAATACATGTCTGCTTATACCACAGCGCTGATTGGTCAGAAGTTCTAATACGTTCTAATAGGTTATTGTTTCTATAGTAACAGCTCATTCACAAGTGCTTTTATGGAAGACACTCCATCTAATTTAAGTCTAATAATAAGCAGATTTAAAATAACTAACTAACTAACTAACTAACTAACTAACTAAATAAATAAATAAATAAATAAATAACCCTGTTGTTATTTAAGAAAACTGTATAATTGTTGATATGGTAAAGTTTTGTAATGAGGTGTTTATTTAACACTGATGGAAGGAGTCTCCAGTGTCAGTCCGTAAGTTTTCTGCCATAGGAAAGTCTTCAGGAGAGAGGAGTTTACACTTCCTGCTTTCTCAGTAGCAGGACAAGTGGTGTGTTTTTAACTTCAAGAGAGAGAGAGAGAGAGAAAAATAGATGCGTGTGAAGGAACAACTGTTCATAGCTGCTATAGCATAAGTGATAACAGGACTATAAATGGATAAAACAGATGATGTGTCACTCTTTAATTAACAAAATGAATCAAATGCCATTGTATAAGAGAAATAAAACACTTTAGGATGTACTGTTATAGGAAAATGATCAAATTTGGGGTGGTAACTTCACTTCATCACTCCACCCTGTCACTGATTATTTTCCTATTACAGCACAACACAGAGCGTTTTATTCCTTATATATTGAGATGATGTAAATAACAAAAAACTTTTTCAATCATACTTTTTTTTAAAAATTGTTTTTAAGGCATTTAAAAACAATAATACAGGCCTATGGCTGAAGTTTGTTTAATATACTTATAAATAGTGAAGTCTATGTACAAATGTGTCTCTGAATAAAAACATATTTTAATAAAGTAGTTTTTACGTAAAATGTAATTGTTTCCCCAGTCAAGTAGTGCTCATTTCGAACTTAGGAGAAGCAGCAAGGAGCTCTGATTATTTGTGAACTTTAAAGCTCTTCATCTGGTTAAATCTGGTTGAAATGATGCAGAGAGTGTGCCGCGCTTCATCAGGAGTAGTGCTTACACTTTTCTTAATCACTACGCGACACCAGTGTTAATGTATTCATCATTATTCTAAAATAGTAGAATTTTTCTTTTTTAAAAAAAGAAGGGCTTCTATGGACAGATAGTCTATTTGCAAAAAGAAAGAAAGAAAGAAAGAAAGAAAGGTTTTTGCAATTACAGAAACATTTTTAAGTCCCTCTCGGTACCATTTTGTCTAAAAGTAAGTGTTGTGATTGTGTGGTTTAATTGCAGGTACCATTTGGACCATCGTTCTTTCATCTCGTTGATGCCTCCATTAGAAATCCCACCACTGCGTATCTGCATAACAACGGACGCATTTCTCTTCAGCTCTGTTCAGCTCTTAGTGGAGAGTTTTTGAAAGAAGGCTGTCAGCTTTCAGAACAGGTTCCGACTGGATTTGTCGAATGTTTTACAGGGAAAAAAAAGATGCTTAAAAAATACACTACAATTTAAACTATTTAAAGGTCTGGAATGAGCTGGCATATATAATACACGACTTATTATTTTATTGACTAAACTCCTGTAAAACAAAACAGCACAATGTATTCTAAGAGGTTTCACTTAGTATTTAAATTATTTGATGATAAATGATGTATAGTTTATCTGCAACGTATCTACAGGATTTGATTACTACTTTCCAAATATGATGCATTGTTATTCTAGCAAAATTTGCATTGCTATACATCTTAATACCTTTCCTTAGTCATTTCATAACTAAAGCTGGTGAATGAATTATAAAATATTTAGTAAAAAAAAAAAAAAAAAAAAGAGAGAGAGAGAGAGAGAGAGAAAGATTGTGTATATATTTTTTAGATCAGGAAAGAAAGTTTTTTTTATTACTCACTTAAAGTGTGATAAGACTGTTTATATAAGACAAAATATTATTAATATTCTCTGTTTTTTCCCTTTAACGTATTGGGTTTTTTCTAAATGTGACTAAATTGATTTTACACTTGCAAGAAAAGTGTTCCTATGCAGGAAATGAAGCAGTTAAATATTTAGATAGTTAGTTAGCCTTTTAAATTAACACACTCAGGAGTCCACGGTTCGATGCTGAGTTCGGATTACGGTCTCCATGGAGTTTCACATGTCCACATAGGTTTCCTCTGGGTTCTCTGGTTTCCTCCCAAAAACGAGTTAAAGCAGAGACTTGGCGAACAATGAGATGAAATTAAAGCACTGGAAGCTGATCTGTTTGAGGAGAGTGTACAGATGAGGAGATGTACAGACCGAAGGACTAAAGCGCCGCTGCATCCCTCTCTTTAGGTAGAGATGAAGAGAGGGCTGATTCCCATTACACAACTATCAGCAGGTACTCGAACAGCATTGTGGGTAATGTAGGAAAGTGAAAATAGACCAAAATGTTGACGAAAGATTTTTAAACCAAAGACGTTAACTCAGAAGTTTTACAAAGGGGAAAAGTTTTGCGGTGTTTCAACATTAGCGCTTCAAATTTCCCCACAAACTGGGCCTGACTACATATTTCTGGACACAACCTACATTTCTTAGACATCTAACTAATTATTTAACATTTAAAATTGCATTGTGCAATCATTAAAATCATTTATATATGTATATATGTATATGGGAGCGTGATTCTGAGCTTGATGATAAATGCGTTCACGAATCTGAAACCTTTATAACCATAATCATACACCATTAAAACAAACAAATAGAGTTTAGTCTTATTTCTATAATCCTGGATTTGGTACGAATGCAGCATTTGTAATTATTTTCGGCAAAGCTTTTCTCACAAGGATTCGTCCTGAATGGCCGTGTTATCAGTGATGCCTGCAGGGTGAAGCGTAATTGCAGTATAAATGTGAATTTCGGTGCACATTGTGCTGGAGGTCAAAAATAGCCGTAGCTGTGCCTATGCTAATGCTCTTTTAAAAACTAATTAGCAAAGCCGTTGCTCTGTGAGGCGTGTCAGGCGGTGCAGCGAGCCCAGCCCTGAGCAGCCTAGTCAACCATTAACATGGCAATTCAATGGCAAGGCAGCTGAAACCTGCCATGATGCATGCACTTGTCAGAGTCTTAATGAACACGTCCCCGTAGATGAACCCAGTCCAACGGCTCAGGTTTAGATACACGATAATTCTTCAGAAATACACGCTAACCTCCCTTGGCTAATGGGCTGGACCTCATCCTGTCTCTAGGGTTGCAGTTCAGATGAGCTCAGGTGTCTTCAGGCTGAATCTGGCTCATTAAAAGCACGTTGAGGAAAGCACAAGGGCATGAGAGCCAGAGCGTCTCAGACAAGCAGAGGAGGGATTGCAACATGGTGAAGACACTCAATGTTTGTGTCGTCTCTGATTTCAAGGTTGTACGTAGTTAATGCAGGCATAAATGCATTTATATTGGCAGAATAAAATAGCTTTACAGACTAAACATTTCATCCATAAAACACGCTGAAGGCCCTCTTTGGGTCGATCTCCCTTCTTAAAGGTTCAAACGGTTCGTTCCATTGATGTACACGGAATAATTAGCATGTTTTTTAATACCATGCTACACATATACACTGTACATATACAACTGTTTTTAACCATTACAGATATTAAACAAAACAAATGCATGATTTAAATATACTTCACATGGGGGCAACGTCACGTTACAATTAAGGCAAAAAAACTTAAACACTGCTAGAAGAAATAATAGTTGTTTTTTTTTATTATTATTTTACGTAATACATGTCAAATCATTAAAAGACATAAATAAGGTTAACAAAAGAAGACATTATATAAATGTACATCTCATGGGAGTAACGTATCCTCTTTTTTTCTGCTTTTTTATTTGTAATACATTTCTAATCATGAAAATACAGAAATATCGGCGTTAGACAACTTTAAAATCGCGTTTTGTACCACTCCATTTCATGCAGTATGAATGTGTAATTTCAATAACAAGCTAATCCACAAATGACTGATAGTTTTAAAAGGGGTCGAAAAACGTACCTTTTTAAAAAGTGTTTTAATGTTTAGAGTTTACATTTCTGTGCTAATCTCAGTTGGCAGCTGGTTTTAATTGCATATGTTATAATGACTCTTTTCTGTAGCACTTTGAGATTTTCTTTAAAATGTAAAGTGCTTAAGAAATATAATGTATTATTATTATTATTAATCACCACTGATGCAAGATAGCCCCTTTAAAACAGAAGAATGAGCACTAAGTAGTTTTCTCAGAAGTGCTAGACTTTCTAACGTTTCGAGCTACAATGTGTGTTTCATTTATCCATCTTCACTGAGTGCTTTATCCTGGTCACGCCAGTTTATCGCAAGGCACCATGCACACACACTTTCACACCTTTCTGTTCCACTTTCTGACATGTTTGTGGGAGGTGGGAGGAAACCGGAGAACCCAGAGGAAACCTACACGGACATGGAGAGAATGTAAAGCTCCACGCAGACAGTAACCTGAGCTCAGGATCGAACCAGGGACCCTGAAAGTGCAAGAGGTCCTCAGTACAGGCTGTAGTGCGATGGCGTATTGGATTAGATCCACTACGTTCTGGATGTCGTAACACGCATGCGCCGAAGGCAGAGATGGTACGTCGGTAAGTAATTCATCTACGGTTAGGGTTAGGGTTAGAACATCCGGTACGTAGGGGATCTAATCCAATACGTCATCGTGCTGCAGTGAGGGGACACTCTGAAAGTGTGAGGCGTCAGTACAACCCACTGTATTCAGAGTAAAACACTGTCATGTCAGTTTAATGTTCTTTTAAGAAAAATTCCTTTTCTGTTTAATGTTTCACGACCCTTTGTAGCCTTTTATTACCTAATTATATCCTTAATATCAAACGAGGCGGCTAGGGCGTGTCACGTGACTGTCCTGGGGTTCAGTACCTGCTCCAGGCGCCTAATCTAATTGGATGCTTTACGTCATATGACGCGTAAAGTTGGATTTGTCCCAGGTGTTGATTTTTTTTTTTCCCCCCCCTGAATATTTGTTTGTATCCTGAAACTTAGACCCGCGGGCGCTTCTACACTCTGCCAATCTTTTTTTCCCCTTCCAGTTGATCTGAAGTAAGAGCTTTATGAAGTGATCATGAGCACCAGCTGGGCTTCATGTGTGTAGTGTGAACTCCAGCATGATGAGCAGTAACGCCTCGCTACCGGGTGACCTGGACGAGTTAGATGTTAAACCCACGGACACGCTGAAGCTGCTGGAGGCTCACCGGCCCATTAAAATCGGGATTATTTTGCTTCTGGGTGTAATGATCACTTTGGGGAACGTGGCCGTGGTGTCGGTGATTTACTCCGCGGTACCGGGATGGTCGCGGAACTCGCGATACTTTTTATTATCGTTAACCGGCGCGGACTCGGCGTTCGGTTTGATCGTCATGCCGCTGAACCTGTGCGTGAGTCTGCTGAAGGACTACAGCGATGAACCCGACCCGTTCTGTCACGTGGTGGCCTTCTTTAACGCCACCGTTTACTCCACGTGCATGTACACGCTGGCCAGCATCAGCGTGGAGCGCTACGTGGCCGTGTTTTACCCGCTGCAGTACTCCACCATGCTGACCCGGAGGCGCGCGCTGCTGCTCATCGCCTTCGCCTGGCTCTTCCCTCCGGCCCTGCTCATGCCCATCTCGTGCCCGGAGGGAATCATAGACGTGTACTTCTCCTCGGCATCCCTGGTGTGCAACCCGTCCTACTCCAGCAACGTGACGTACTCTCTGAGCCTCACCGGCTTCATCTTCTTCCCCTGCTCGGCCCTCATGACCTTCTGTAACCTCAGGCTGTGGGTCGCCGCCAGGAGGCAGCGGAGGAAGCTGAGGAGACACGGCTCCGCTCGATGGACCAGACCTAACGTGGCCTCGCGCGTGCTCGTGCCCGTCATGACCGCCTACTACACGTGCTGGACCCCCTGCATGGTCATCATGATCTACACCGGTGGGTTTGGCTCGCAAAGGCACCAGACTTATCAGTCAGTCATGTCCATGTCAACATTATCATCAGTGCTGCCAAGTCGTTTCGGGGGAAACTAGTTAATCTAATGCAGGCTCTGAAAGTCGCCAGATGACGTCATGGACCAATTTGCATATTTATTTAATCATCGAGACAATTTCCAGTAAGCTTTATTGTGCCCAGAACCAGGGTGCTACACTTAATGTCAGAGAAGAGGATAGTAACACAGTGAAAGACAGGAAGAAGGAAGAATTTCTGAAGAACAGAATCAGGTTTGATCATAGGTTTAGAATAGAAAGTAATGGATTATAACTTATTTCTTTTTTTCTAGTATTTGGTCACAGCACCAGAAACTAATAATTTATGTATTTACAAAGTAAAATCAAACCAACTATTTACATATTTACAAAATAGTCCAACTTTTTATGTATTTACAAAACAGTCAAACTAAATACATTTTTTTTCCCCCATCTCTATCGAAGTTGAGTCAAAAATTGCAGCTTGTCATGTTACAGAGGAAAAACCAAAGCGTGAACTGGTCTGTCCTGAAGGCTTTCTGCCTTTTTACAAAGCACTGACACTGGAGACTCCTTCCCTAAATGTAAAATAAATGTCTCTTTACAGAAAACGTCACCATGTCAGTGATGAGACACGGTTTTTAATATGTTCATGTAGCGCGTCTGCCGTGCAAGCTCCTGTATATGAGCTGTTACAAAAGAAAAGACAACGTATCAGAATGAACGTATTAATACAACCCTGTGGAGCTGAAACTACTGTCAAACCTGCTGAGAATTTAACATGAAAACAGTAGGATGGAATCAACAGCACAATATAGGGTTATGTGGTCATTTCACATTATTTTAAAATCCTTCAGTAGTGTGGCTCAGAGTCCTGGAATAAAGCTCAAGATTTGTAGTTATAGTCTAGATTTGTCCAATGTTGGTGAATTTTGTGTTCAGCTTAGTTCAGGAATGATTTGTGTTGAGCCTGAGGCAATCTCAGTAGGTTGTGTGCTACAGGACTTTTCATGGTACAAACCTCTCTACCGTAACCCGCTAACTCGCTCTTCCTGTCCTGATGTTTCTCAGCGATATCGGGCAGCGGTGTACCGGAGTGGGTGGAATTTGTGGCCGTGTGGTTACCGACGTCCAACGGCTTCCTCAACTGTATCTTTTACTTTTGGATTAACCAGAGCTTCAGGAGAAAGTTCCACCTGGTTCTGCAGAGACTGTGTTTCGGACTTTGTCCCGATGCCAAACCCGTACACGACTCGGTGATGGCTACTTTAAATAACAACACCGTGCACGAGCGGTCTTCCAGCGTGTCGTCCACGTGCACTTTACTCACGATCGCTGTCGAGACCTACATCTGACAGCCAGGAACCAAGTGGACATCCAACAGCTGGGCATCCAGAGCTAGAAATTACTTTCTCTGGCGTGTGGGAATCAAGGGCTAATGACGCACCTGTGGATCACTGGTATGGTTCATTTTCAACCTCCGTAGTCATGCAGACTTTTAGCTTGTGGGCAAATTGTGCCTTTTTACGTTCACTGCACTTTTGCACTGTAATTATTTCATTCCTGGGTTGTTGGTTTTTTTTTTTTTTTTGTTTTTTTTTTTATATATATATATATAAAGTTAACACCTTCTCCCTCTTCTTCTTTATGCATTTCATGTAATTAAAAAAAAAAAAAAATTAATACCGCATTATCAGCAAGGACTCCTTCCTGTTTTGTCAGTTTTCCTCTTACAAATGTCTTGTTTTCTTACAGCAATGCATGTTGCCTGGAATTGCACTGCAATTATTTCTCCCTCATTTTAATGTTCAGTCGACTGCATAATGAAAGTTGTGTTCTGTCAGATTTTATCAATATGTCAACAGCCGGCAGTACAAAAAGGTTAACCTTTATACAAAAGGAAAGTAATTAGGCACTTAACGTCATATAAAGGTCAGCTCGGCTATGTCTGTTGGAAAGTCAGGGTTTTGTGGGTTTTTTTTTTTTGTTTTTTTTTCCCCCCCATTTGGTAGCGGTCCATGTGCCCTTTATCTGCTCTCCTGTTTTATGCACATAGCCTGAATTTAATTCAATTGCTTGTGACTATGTAAAGGGTAAACATATTTTCTGGCACTTTTTTGTATACACTAATATCTTATCTATGTTGTAAAATTGTAATATTTTAAAAAATACTTTTGGCAGCAGCTTGTGGTGGTGCTGCTTTTTTTTTTTTTTTTTTTTGTTAAAGGAAGACTAGAGGTCTGTTACTGTCTCTGTAATTAAACAAATTTGATATTCAGATTGATATTTCAGAAAATAAAAAAAAAAAAAAAGATTTGTAAAGTATTATTGTAAATAACAAATTTTAGTGTTAATGATGGTGTTAAATGTTTGTGCTGTAAAATAAAGCTTAAAAGCCCTTGTATTAGACTTTTTTGTGTTATTTTATATTAGCAATTTGACAAAGACGGATATATTTAAGGAGAAATACTTAAAGGTGACCATTTTTGGCACTGTGGTGGTTAAAAAATAGACTCATAGACTGTCACTGCCAACATCGCACTTCACATGTTGTCTGTATATCACAAACTTCATTCCTGTCGAGCTGAGACCTAGGCTTGATATTAAATAAAAAAATTTTTTTAAAAATTGGCCAAATGAAGTATGCAGTCTTTTAGCTGGTTATTTCTGAGATTTCTTATATCTCCTCCTCGTGCTATCAGCTCAGACACGTCATTGAGATGTTGCAGCGCTGACAGCCCGTTGCGAGCTGCCTGCATGTCTGATGAAATCCCAGCACTCCTCTATCCACACCACTAAGGAATGTCACACATGAGCGCTTGGATGTGAACGACATCTCTGGAGATTTAAGCCGGTTTTCTAGAAGGGACCTGAGCAGAATACATGCACAAAACTGACTGGCAGAAACGGTTTGATATTTAGATGGGAGGCTAAAAATCTAATATCTGACAATGGCTCGACAATGAAACGAACACCTATAATATCTAAATGTGAGAACGTATATTGATGTCTGTTTATCCTTAATAAGGTTTCATTTCTGGGTCCCATTATTTGCTATTAAATCTCATAAAGTGGATTATTCTGGAGTTTTCTGGAGCCAAGTGCAACAGTACCACCGATGGTTAAAAGAAAAACACACAGAATGGTTTGAAGAAGCAAGAAGCGAGGCTGGGGCTGATTTCTTTCTAGCCCAGACTGCAGATTCATGCAGCCGATCAGTGACGGTCATGTCAGGTGATTACACGCCCTCAAGAGCTAGATTTGATCTCCATTTGCGTTAATATTTTTCACAAGCATCTCTAACATGTTATCAGCAGTGATAACATGTTACAGATGCTGATGTGAAATACAGTTGTGGGTGTAATGAACGTGATCGAGGTAGATTATTTACTCTATCATCCTTTTTGCCTTTAGAAAAGCAGGGAAACATTTACATTTATGGCATTTTGGCAGACGCCCTTATCCAGAGCGACTTACAATTATCTCCTTCATACAACTGAGCAGTTGAGGGTTAAGGGCCTTGCTCAAGGGCCCAGCAGTGGCAGCTTGGCGGTGCCTGGGATTGAGCTCATGACCTTCCGATCAGCGTATGTACAGTAGACAGACGTAACACACATTGTCTAATCAAAGTACAAACTAGTACTACTTGATTTGAGTGTGCTTGGTATTCTGAGGAAATACGGCATGAAGCCAGTATGCTCTGTGTGTGTGTGTGTGTGTGTGTGAAGAGTTTCCTCATTCTTATTATGCCATCAATGAGACCTCGTGATTATAATGCACTGATATAGTTTCATTATCGAGCTATTGATAGACATTACATTTTGGTCTCGCGTCTAATATCACCGCCGGCCGTCACTGATTTCCAAAGACGACATAATCATGTGCTTTTTTTTCATCCCACTCCAGAGGAAGATTTTCAGGAAGGGTGGTGGTGAATTCATCTCTTTTTTTTTTTTTTTTTTTTTTGGTCTCCATAATGGAGGAATGAGGAAAGAGATAAAATCTCACAGCCTGAGCTAAATTCGTTTACTTTGGTCATCTGAGACTGACCTCCTGGCCTCCTAGAAGGTTTACTTTATTCAGTATTGGTCATTACGTTTCAGCTTAATGGTTGTAAAGATGGATCTTATGAGATATTGGAGTGCTTTTGCAGATTTTGCAGCAGTGAGTTATGTGGTTATGTAGTGTTGTGAGAGATAAATGAGAGACAGCTGTTATGTACAGTACGCTGGGACCATTTTTAGATTTTAAAAACAGCTTTCGGAAAAGCTTTCTAATGTAAGCAGCATACAACGTCACATTTAAAGATTGAAGGCTTAAGGCAAGACGCTACAGGTAGATTTTTGGATAAAACATTTAAAACAATGTTTTCTCTTATACTAGTAATAAAAATATCAAAACCCAACAGAAAAGTGTTTATTTCGCAGTTTTTGCCCAGCGTTACAATCACTGAGTTATCTGAAACCTAGGTATTAAGCTCCGCCCACTCTACTTAATCACATCATGTCATACTGTATATCCCTGAAAAGTTTGTTTCTTAATGTATGTCAATTTGTGTCATTATGATTTCTGTAATAAATCTTATGAACATCATTAACTAGAGTCAAAACATTAAACCACATTGTATTTTTAAAACCAATTTTCTCACAATCAGCTTTTTTAATATTCAGAACCAAAAATTTCTATTTTTTTAGCGATTTAAGGAGATTTTATAGAGATTACTTGCATTCGTGAAATTTTCCATGTTCATTCCTGTCTCCTGTCAGAAGGATGTCACAGAGACATTGGTTTATGTTAGATATTATACTGAAAAATGACACAAAATATTTTCTTGACTAAACAATAAAGAAATTGTGTGTCTTAACAGTGAAATAAATATATGAATTCTAACAATATCAAAAGAGTAGATTTCTGCTTGTGTTAAGTATGCGGATTTAATTAGAGGATCCATTTTCATAAATGTCAACTTTTCAAATTATATCTATATGTTTTTGCGGGGTTTTTTTTGGGGGGGGGGGGGGTATACCTATTGGACGTCTACACAACACACTTTGTTCAAGTGCTGTATACATGGAGTTTTATAACACTGAGGACATTCGACATTAGTTACCATTGAAATTGTAACAGCCCTGAAATCCCAACTCTGACAGCAAGCTAAAGAATACCAGAATGGAGACAATCACACTGGGTTTGCCCTCATCAACACAGACAATGCACTCACTAATAGCTTGTTTTACACCAGCATTGTGAATTTCATGGTTTCTGAAAAACATTTTTTTTCTGTTGAATTTTTTTTTTTTTTAATTCTCCTAAACAGCTTTTAAAATGGGTTTCTAAAAAACAACAACATCATCTTTGGATTATAGTTTATAGTTGAGTTACAACACGAGCGGCATGGGTGTGCAGCCGGGTTGCGATGCCGCCTCACAGTTCCGGGGTTCCCGGCTCGATCCTGAGCTTGGGTTACTGTCTGCGTGGAGTTTCACATGTTCTCCCAGTGTCTGCATTGGTTTCTTTCAGGTTCCCCAGTTTCCTCCCACCTCTCAGAAACACTCCAGTTGGTGAACTAGCAACTCTAAATCATCCCTTGATGTGAATCTGTGTGTGTGTGTGCATGGTGCCCTAAAATGGACTGGCATCGCAACCAGGGTGTATTCCTGCTTCATGCCTAGTATTCTGGGGATAGGCTCCATATCCATCGCATCCCTGACTGGGATAAAGCGGCAACTGAAAGTGAGTTGAGTGAGTTACAGCATTCAAAATGCACAGTGTTATTTTTATTGTGGAAATTGTAAGGGATGGTTTTCGTGAAGTCTGGATGAACATTTCAACTGATCAACAGTCCACTTAACTGTTTTTACTAGAGGCCTGTTTTGGGGGTGTCTGTGTTCAGCATTGAATTTAATTTGTGATGTCACACTCCACAGTAGTGGTTAACAGCTCAATGAAAGTAGACACTCGAGGCTTTAAGTATTTTCAGTTTTTCATAAGTATTTCTTTTTTTAATGAACCTACTAGGCAGTTGGACAAGACAATACAAGATAAGATAAGATAAGAATAATCCTTTATTTGTATACGGTTTTTTACTATCAAAAAAACTTTAGTTGTGCTGTCCATTTTATCTCTGTACCAGTGTTATTGTGGAGAGGTGTGAATTCTTTGCCCAGCAGGGGGCTCACACCCCTCCCTTTTCCCATCGCTCTGCTCACCAGCAGCTAAACGCAGAGTCACGATACTCTACACACAGAAACCCAACAATGTCCTGACTAATCTTGTAACAGAATTATTCATTTGTTTATACTGATTGAAAATGTCCGATAAGTCGATTTCCATTCCGCTGGCAAAATGGAACGCCTGTGTACGGCTAGAAAGGGTTAAAGAGACCATCTGATCAAAATAACAATATATAAGCATTCGTATTGTTATATTCCGTATATTTCTTACCTACTCATCTTTTACAGTAATAACACAGTCACCTGTAGAGTGAGATCTCCTCATTTGAATATAGGACGAACCCTCTCCTGATCATGTCTTGGAAGTGGGCGTCCATTCTGAAAGGTTTTGGTCTCAAGTAGGTAATCCAGGAGCCAGAGATTAAGGCTAAAGCTTCTGAAAACGTGATATTGCAATTGCTAACAGGAATTGCAGTTTAAGAAAGGAATAAACATTTGGGGAAATGCTGTTATAGGAAAATAATCAACAACAGGATGATGTGATGAAGCAAAGTTACTGTTACCATCCCAATGTTCATTATTTTCCTATAACAGCACATCCTGGAGTGTTTTATTTCTCTTATTCCACAGCAAATTTGCCAATACTTTTTTTATTTATTAAAGAGCGATGTCACACTTTGTTTTTATCTATTTATGGTTATATTTATTGTTGTGGAACATTCACAATATGAGTTAGGTTTTCTCATGTGGAACGTGTGCCATACAAGTCCCTGTGAATGAGCTGTTACTATAGAAACTATAATGTGTTTGAACGAGCACATTAATATTAACCTGGGATTTGCAGCTGCACTACTTTCAGAGCTGCTGTTACAGAAAATCAATCAACAGCTTCTGACCAATCAGAATCGAGAATTCAGCAGCGCCGCGGTATAATTTAGAATGTTTTGACGTGGATGCCGATAACTTTCTTTTCAGATCTCTCTCATAGTAATCTGGCGGCATGCTCATAAACATTCAGGTTTTTCTCCTTTCTGATAATCACTTTTTTCCCCCTGAAATTTTGTGAAACGCTGAAGCGCACTTTAAGCTTTTGCCTTTTGCATTTATGACACTAGGTACACTGTGCTCCACAGGCATTCTTCAACTCAATTATTATCTTGAAATTATTATTAGCGTCTGCGTTTTTAACAGTCAGAGGCAAAGCTGTAACTTTTCCGTTTTCCACCACAGGAAGACTTTGCATTTTGAATGTGACAAGCTGAGGTTTTTTTTCTTTCTTTTTTGCCTTATTAACTTCAAGAGCGAGAAAAAAGGCTGGTAGGAAAAAGTGTTATCACATAAGCGATAACAGGAACTAGTTTTGTGGACATTCCACAACATTAAATGTTGCAATAAACTGATAAAAAGTATGATTTGTCACTCATTAATACAATTGTAATTGCTGTAATTGCTGAGAAATAAAACAATTTAGGGTGATAAGAGTAACTCTACTTCATCACACCACCCCATTGGTGATTATTTTCCTATAACAGCATGACACAGAGTGTATTATTCCTTGCATATAGTATAAATGATGGTTCAATATGACATTACATATGCATGGCATTGTATTCATGCATTTTCACACATACTGTATATTCAGCTATGGATATGATTCATAACAATATATATTCCTATTATCTTAAAATATATATCTAACTCTTTATTGTATGTTGTCCTATATCAGAGCTAGGTGTTGGTTTTGCATCCCATATCTGTGTTTACTTCCTCTATGCCTTATTGAACAGTGAGATATCGCAGTTTGTTCAGCATCCAGTACCATCACTAAAAGCTCTCATCTCATGTTTGCACACTTCACCATCATGCACATTATCACAGCTTCATGCGAGTAGCCTCGCACTGAAAAAAAGAAACCTGTGGAAAGATAGAATGGCAGGATGAATGGTCTTTCAGTCAGGTAACGAAACAGCAGATATTCTTACAAGGCTGTCCTACTGATGAAATGATCCACATCTTAACAGAATGAATTATTATGCATGAGCTTTTTTATACTACTGTGGCACTGTGTAATGAGTTCTGCTCTTGTAGAATGATCATAATGCAGCACTCCATATGGCACTGGGAGGAGAGAGTGCAAAAATGGCCATCTAATTTCCTGTGTAAACATCCCCAGCTGTCTGCTCCAGGAAGACAGAGATGACTATCTGAGTCTGTAGAAAGGGCCGTGGGAGGACGTAAGATTCACAGTCCAGGCCGTTGATGTAAGGAACATGAATTGGGAAATATTGTGTTTAATATGTTGCCTCCACCCTGACCTCCATTCTCAATTCAATTGTACTCTTGTTAACAATGTTTATTTGTTCTTATAAGGCATATGATTGGTGAATTTGCGTGCTTTATGCATCCACTGATCGATAATCACTAAGGCTTTTTACATTAATCTAATATTAAATTGTTAAATTTATGTTCAGTGAGGCATTTACAGCAACTGTGCGATTTGAAGTATTAGTATCATCTGTACATTAAGTTGTACTGCCATCTAGTGTACAACATTATACTGCAAAATCTCATCAGTTGTACATTACACAAACATCTAAGAGATGTGATCATTCAGAGCACAAATTGCTGATTATTGATGATGAAGTATTGATTAAGCCCAAAAATGCCCAAAGATGAAGTATGTACATTTGGCACAAAAATGCAATGCTATTACAGCAATTTGCTTTGCTTTTATATATTATATAGCATGAATATTCTGTATATACTGGCATTCCATTTAGGAACAGATACCCCTTCATGTATTTTATATATATATA
>CM075013.1:2715872-2771801 GCA_037576675.1 Pangasius sanitwongsei | reverse complement strand
A
This sequence comes from Pangasius sanitwongsei, assembly GCA_037576675.1. Taxonomy (NCBI): domain Eukaryota; kingdom Metazoa; phylum Chordata; class Actinopteri; order Siluriformes; family Pangasiidae; genus Pangasius; species Pangasius sanitwongsei. The sequence continues at coordinate 2,771,800 of CM075013.1, read as the reverse complement.
CTATTTTATTTGCTGTTGTTATAGAAAATTAATCAACACCTTCCCCCCAATCACAATCCATAATTCAAGTCGGGGGTGGTTTCATAAAACCACCCCCCCCCCCCCCCCCCCCGTCTCTCTCTCTCTCCTCTCTCTTTGTCTCCTCTATTCTTCTTTCTCTCTCTCTCTCTTTCTCTGTGTCTTTCTCTCCTCTCTGTTTGTCTCCTCTATTCTGCTTTCTCTCTGTCTCTCTCTCTCTTTGTCTGTGTCTTTCTCTCCTCTCTCTTTGTCTCCTCTATTCTTCTTTCTCTCTGTCTGTCTCCTCTCTCTCTCTGTCTGTGTCTCTCTCTCCTCTCTCTTTCTGTCTCCTCTATTCTTCTTTCTCGCTCTCTCTCTTTCTCTGTCTCTCTCCTCTCTCTGTCTGTGTCTCTCTCCTCTCTTTCTTTCTCATCTATTCTTGTTTCTCTCTCTCTCTCTCTCCTCTCTGTCTGTCTGTCTCTCTCTCTCTCTCTCTCTCTCTCTGTCACTAAGACTGTATTTTATTTTGTGGAATTTTCCAGATCACTCTGCAGGATCACAGCCTCTCCGGTGAGATGGAGGACGACGCGTCTGTGCACAGGTTAGAGGGGAGCGGCCCGGACTCGCAGGTCGGAGGGCTGATAGTGAAGAAGAAAAACGCTTCGGCGGAGCAGCATGTGTTCCGAGCGCCGGCCCCTCGCACCTCTCTGCTCGGCCTGGATCTACTCGCTGCTCAGAAACGCAAAGAGCGAGAGGGGAAGGAGCAGCTGAACGCGGACCTCGATGACCGAACAGCGAAAAAATCCAAGGTGTCGTCCTACAGGGACTGGGAGGAGAGCAGAAGCGACTCCGGGTCTGATGAGGATGATGAGGGTGGAGACAGGAGGAACGGGAAGAAAGAGAGGTGAGTCACTTACCACACGCCGTTTCTCACAGTTCAATCAAAACAAAATGTCTGCCGTGATCCTCTTCACCCACAGACGTGAAGAGACGCTGAGGTGTGTGAAGCTGCGTAGTTTTACGCTGGCGCTCTGAGGCTCGTCATCACACGGCCTGATGAGCTGTACACTGTGTGCGTGCGCAGTTTAGTCAGAAAGGTTTTTCTGTAGTGTGAAGGTTGTAATGACTCGAGGATGTAAAGGGCAGTAAACGTAGCGTGATGATGTCATACAGCAGGCGTTACCGTACCTCAGGGGCAGAAACGCCCTCGAACCCCGGCGGCGTCAGTGAAGAATTCCGCAGGAAACATCAGCAGAGGGAGAGAGATCGCCGAGAGCACGGAGTTTACGCATCGTCTAAAGAGGACAAGGACCGAGACAGATCCAGAGACAGAAACCGAGAGAGAGACAGAGAGCGGAAAAGTGATCGAGGTGAGTACCAGTTCCTTCTTTTCTTCCTTTCTCTCCCTCTGTCTCTGTTCCTCACTCCCTCCATTCTTTCCTTCCCTCACTCCCTTCCTCTCTCTCTCTCCCTCCCTGTCATTCTCCCTTCTTTCCTCTCCCTCTGTCTGTCTCCTTCTCCCTTCCTCCCTCTCCCTCTCTCTTCCTCTGTTCCTCACTCCCCCTCTCGCTCTGTTTTCCTCCCTTCCTCTCTGCCTCTTTCTCTTTCTCCCTACCTCACCGTCTCCCCTTTTCCCCTCTTCTCTTCCTCCCTTACTCTCTCCCTCCCTCTGTTCTTGCCTTCCTCTCTCTCCCTCACTCCCCCTCTCCCTCTCTTTCTCCCTTCTTTCATCTGCCTCTCTCTTCCTCCCATCCTCACTCTCCCTCTCCCTCTGTCTTCCTCCCTTCCTCTCTCTCTGTCTCCCACTTTCTCCCTTCCTCACTGTCTACCCTTCTCCCCTCCTCTCTTCCTCCCTTCCTCTCTCTTTGTCTCTCACTTTCTCCCTTCCTCACTGTTTCCCCTTTTCCCCTCCTCTCTTCCTCCCTTACTCTCTCCCTCCCTCTGTTCTTGCCTTCCTCTCTCTCTCTCTCCCTCACTCCCTCTCTCTTTTTCTCTTCTTTAATCTGCCTCTCTCTTCCTCCCATCCTCACTCCCCCTCTCCCTCTGTCTTCCTCCCTTCCTCTCTCTTTGTCTCTCACTTTCTCCCTTCCTCACTGTTTCCCCTTTTCCCCTCCTCTCTTCCTCCCTTACTCTCTCCCTCCCTCTGTTCTTGCCTTCCTCTCTCTCTCTCTCTCTCTCTCTCATTTCTGGGCATGATTTTGTTCCCTGTAGAAGTGTAAATGCGTGTTTGGTTGTTGGTGCAGATGACCGGGACCGCAGCCGGGGTTCCAGCAGCAGCCGCTCGGAGCACTTGGACAGCAGCGTGAGGAGCGAGCGCTCGCAGAGGGACGGCTGGTCTGAGCGCATCAGCCGCGGGAGTCGCAGGGACGAACCTCAAACTCCCCGCAATCGGCCCAGAGGTCAGTGAATCAGTCAGACTTGTGATGACGCGCTTCTGATAGCAGCATTCCACCGTTTGACACGTAAACCAAGAAAAATTGACTGAACTCGAAAAAAGCTGGTCTAACGTCTTTATTTATTCAGTGCATGTTATTTTTGGATGCCAGGGAGAAGCGTAGACTCAGTCATGCGTTTAAATGTACCAGTCTTTCAGGACCCTCCGTATCCTGATTGAGTATCTGTGTCCATTTCCCGTCCCATCACATAGCAGGTCCTTTCTTTAAGCAAGGGCTTCTTGTCTTCCAAGAGCCTGGTTTAACCTCAAAAGCGTGACTGCTCAGAGTGTTTTATTGTCGTGTTGTATACAGACGCTCCGACACCGTCCGCCTCCAGTTGGGATGAAGACGACAGTGGCTACGCTAGCTCGCGCCGGTCCCACTGGGAGAGCCCCTCTCCGGCCCCCTCGCACCGCGAGACTGAGCGCTCGGAGCGCAGCTCTCGCTCAGGCCGAGACAGCGAGAGGAGGGACAAGTGAGATTCTCTTCAGCTTTGTAGTAATCCTGAGATTATTGAAATGAATAGAAATGGATGTTACTGCTGTTAACACATTGTGCTGAGTGTGTGTGTGTCGTGTTTTTGTTTATAAGGTCAGTGAGAGCTCGTTATCCGGAGGACACGCCTCTGCCCACGCCATCATACAAATACAACGAGTGGGCCAATGACAGGAAGCATCTGGGCTCCACGCCTCGTCTGTCCAGAGGGAAAGGTGTGTATTCCTTTATTCAAACAAAACCCCAGTGTAGGGGATAAAGCACTCTGTGTTGTGCTGGTGGAGGAAAATAATCAGCGATGGGGCGGTGTGATGAAATGGAGTTACTGTTACCACCCTGAAGTTGATTACTTTTCTATAACCTGAGCATGTCCTGTAGTGTTTTATACCACAGCTATTCGCCAGTGAGAATTTCTTTTCATTAAAGAATGTCATCATACTTTTTTTTTTTTTTTCATCTGTTTATAGTTACATTTAATGAAACAAGTTCTAGGAACTAAACAGTCTTTCCCTCACCAGCCTCTCTGTTTTTTCCTCTCTTTTGAAATAAATATGACAAAAAACACAGATTCACGTTATTGAGAAACCGTAAAGTGCAAACCCCTCTGTCCTGAAGATGTTGGCAAACCTAACGTTACAGCTTTCCCCCTGACTTTTACAAAGCGCTGACACTGGAGACTCCTTCCATAAACGTTAATTAAACGTCTCCGTACAGAAACCTTCACCATGTCAGCAACAATCACACTCACAAAAAGATAAAAAAAAAAAAAAAAACCCTGTTCATGTTGAGCGTCTGCCATACAAGTCCCTGTGTGAGTTGTTTCTATGGAAACGATAACGTTAAGAGGAGTGCATTGATATAAACCTGTCAGAGCCGTGCGGTTATAGAAAATCAATCCCACACCTTCTGCTATGAGAATTCAGTAGCGCTGGGGTAGAATGTTTAATGTCCAGTCGGCCCTCCGCCTCACGGGGGTTAGGGGTGCAGGACAGGCGCGAATGTGGAAAAACCGCAGATATCTCTAGGCCCCGTATTTACCACACGAAAAAAATATGTTAAAACACTAGAAGCACTACGCTTTGGACCCATGATTGTGGTCAATATTTTGCACTTTAAAGATGCAAAAAGTTGAGAGAAAAGTGAGATGCACTGAGGAGACAAAACAGCGGGGTGAGGCTGGCCAGTACCGAGACAAAGACTGTAGTCCGCAGTTCTTTAGTGCACTGAAACGTTTTACAAAACGGAACTTTTTATAATAAATGTGTGCATATATTTATTGTAATAAATGATAAATAGATTAATAAGACATATTTTCTGCATTTATGACTCACTAAACTTTGCGAAAGATTTCCCGTTGAATTATTGATGGCAAACTCGCGATTAATCAAATCCGCGAACGTTAAACCCGCGAATGTGGAGGCCTGACTGTATATAAATAAATAAGTAAAGCTGATAGACTATATGGAGTGTTTATTTGTACTGTTGTGTGCTGTAGGTAAAAAGGAGGACAGGGAGGACGGCATCAGTTTTGATAACGAAGATGAGAAGGAGCAGTGGGAAGAAGACCAGAGGGTCAGTGTGCAGCCCTGATTTGATTAGCCTTCAACCTGGAATCATTATCGATCATTTATATATGAAGCCTTTTAAATTGTCCACAGCAAGCAGACAGAGACTGGTACATGATGGACGAGGGCTACGACGAATTCCACAACCCTCTGACTTCGAGCTCGGACGAGTATGTGAAGAAGAGAGAGCAGATTCTGCAGAAGCAGACCCAGAAGCGCATCTCTGCGCAGAAGCGGCAGATCAATGAGGTACGTCAGATGAACAAACCTCTATCTAAAGTCTCACTCTTGGTTCTGTACTGCTGCTGTAATCATAAAGACGGTCCCGTGCTCATCCCAGGACTCTTGTACCGCAATCCATTGTACTCGGAGCTCAGATAGTCCCAAGTCGATTTTTCCATAGTTCTGATTTTAAACACGTTCCAGTGCTTCGGCTCGGAAAAACACAGACTTCTGGAGCAAGGTCATGTTGTATGGCTGGTCTCTGAATTTTATAAACATATCAAGTAGATCTGTACAAATTATTTCTGCGTGAGTAGCGATGAGAAATGATTTATTAGACAAGTCAACTCTCTGACCCTGCGCTCTGACCCCAGCTTCCTAACTAGCTGGGATATGTGAAGAAAGAATTCACAGCACAAAAGCTGAAAAATCAAGTTTTATCAAGTAGAAGATGATGCAAAGGGAAATCTGTTTATTGTCGACTGTATGTTCGCTGCCATTTTGTTGTGATTTTTGTCTGTGTGTTTATATGTGAGACCTCACGCCAGGTGGACGTTGCTTGAGTCCTTGATTGAGAATTCTGAGTTAAACCACCGTTCTGTTGGACTTATCCGTGTCAGAGATCGGGGTTTTTCTTCCCAAGTTTCATTCCAATTAAGAATTATTCACAGTCTGCTATGAACTTCCTTTCAGCACACTCAGTACTGTTTGTCTTTGCTCTTCTACACCTGTTCGCTGATTTTATAAAACCCACTATCCGGCGCCGCCCAGAATGGGACCAGTGTCCCCTCTGAGATCTAAACCTACATCCGGATTTCTGTAAAGCTGCTGCTCGTTGAAGGTGCAATACAAATAAAATAGACTTGAACGTAATTGAACAAATACCTCTTTAGGACAACGAACGCTGGGAGACGAACCGCATGTTGACCAGTGGTGTGGTGCAGCGCTTGGAAGTGGACGAGGACTTTGAAGAAGACAACGCGGCAAGGGTCCACCTGCTCGTCCACAACCTCGTCCCTCCTTTCCTAGATGGCAGAATTGTCTTCACCAAGCAGGTAAGGTACTATTATTATCAAATCACTGACACTACATTGAGCCGTTCCTGCACTTTATTAGCTCAAAGTTTGTTAAATTAGCCCTCGGATGTGTTCGAGGTAAAGTCTAGGGGATGTGCTGATTCACTGTTTCTCTTTTGGATATGATGTCTATCAGAGTTTTGTAAGAAATCTTAATCCTGTGAAGATCTGTGAAGTGTCAAGCAACATCATACACCTTAAAGAAAGGGGTTCTCAAACTAGGAGTCATGAGAGAACTCACATTCTCATCTTTTATTTATTTATTTATTTTATTTATTTATTTATTTATTTTTTTTTTACAAATTAACACTACACTATGCACTAATGTAGGAGTTCAGCGATTAATAATGGACATGTTCCTTGAAAACTTCAAAACATTCTTGTAACAGTGTGCCTTAAAGGCATAAAATCTTTACTGGTCCAAAAATATCTAATGATGAATCTAATTTAATGCTGATCCAGTGTTTCAGACTAGAGATGGGCATTTGATCCCTACATGCTGTTTGAATTCATATTTTTAAATAAATAATAGCCGAATTACGCCAACAAAACAATTTGTTACTAAAATCAGAACACAGTTTAACATTTCTTTATTCCATGCAGCCAAAGTTCCTGTCTTTATGTTTAATTAGAGTTTCTAAATGACCTCAGTGTGACGCTTGTCTTTAAGGTTTCTATAGTTCATGTTTTATTATTTTTCCCGGAATAAACACCAAAAAAAAGAAATCTAGCTTATTAAACCCTCGCTAAACTGTGTGGTCCTGTTAATCCAGCACTACTTTATTTAAGGCAATCAGCAAGTCCACATGAGGCGGCTTCACGGATAATTAACACCCAGTCCCCCTGCGAAACGTTTTTCTCTGCACTTCCATAACGAACGTTTATAAAACTCAGCTTAGAACTTGTCTCTTTGCTTGATAACCCGAAACTGATGGTTCATCTGCTTTCTGACAGTCACTGTGGTTCGACATAACACGAAAAAATTACACCGTAATAAATTAAAATTTCAATTTTTATTTTGCATTTTGTCTTATTTGATGACCCGATTTAGTAAACAAATATAAAGATGAGTTTGCACATATAGGTTTCTTATATTTAATAATAAAACAAAATACTGAATATGTATAAAAAAAAAAAAAAAATTCATTTGCTATGTTCCAATAGATAACAGCTTCATGTATGCGTTCGTTTATTCTGCACTTTAGCTAATCATCAGGCTGCTCTGATTCTGTACATGAATCAAACTAAACTGACTGTACAGCTAGACAGGGATGTCGCTTTACCTATTTATTCCGTCCTTCACTGCACACGAGATGGGTTCAATCCAGGATCATCACCAGGCATCACAGCAGCTTCAGTTTTCATGAGTATGTTATGATTATGTAGAATGGAATAATCACTGTTTATTTTCACTTTTCCCAGCCCGAGCCGGTTATTCCGGTGAAAGATCCCACTTCCGACATGGCCATCATCTCGCGCAAAGGCAGCCAGCTGGTGCGCAAACACAGAGAGCAGAAGGAGCGCAAGAAGGTGATGTCTCCATCTCTCACTTCAGCTCTCAGCTCTCATGGATCTCCATGCTTTACTCACTCTTAGTTTGGTTTATTATACATCGTTCCTTGTGCATGATTCAAGGCAGTCAGATTATTATTATTCAGTCTCAGATTGATGATATTGAGTTACATATACTCACCACATATGGCACATGTATTAAACTAATAATTAAGGTCCTGTTACTTAGAAATTCCTTGCTTAAAAAGATCTGGATAGTAATCATTAACATGAGCGTTAGTGGTTAGTGGTTAAGACGTTGGACTACTGATCAGAAGGTCATGAGTTCAATCCCCAGCACCGCCAAGCTGCCACTGCTGGGCCCTTGAGCAAGACCCTTAACCCTCAACTGCTCAGTTGTATAAATGAGATAAATGTAAGTCGTTCTGGATAAGAGCGTCTGCCAAATACCATAAATGTAAATGATTAGTTCATGGCTGTAAGTAAGACGCGTTGAAGAAGGGCTTCGCGTTGCCACTTTTGACTCCGAATAAATGAGACACCTGATTTGAACTTGAAGCAGAGAATAAACTGTTTTCTGTCTGATCGTCTTTAAACATCCTCAAGCCATGTTGTCACTTCAGTAGTCAGAACTGAAGGTCTGTGAAAACGCTTTCCTTTCTTGACAACCAGCTAAATAATTTGCATGAATGCATGTGACTGGATAAACCACAACAGAAGATCTGCTGGTTCATGTTTTTAAAAAAAAAACAATATTTTTTTCCCCCCCACGTGTCGATATTTTCTACTACGGTATTTTTCGAGTGCTTGGTTCGATCTGTTGAAATACTTTACTAGATCACCTGAAATGTCGGGCTGGGCGATATGCCTATGTAGTCTCGATATTATAGATAAATTCTATCACAAAACCCTTTTACTGAGACCTTTTGTTTTAAATTTCAATGACTTTCATCACAAACTGAATGTAAACAGCTGATTTGATGTTAAAATTTTGTGCTTAATCTTTAAAATCTTTAAAGTGCATCTATATTTTTTAGGCAAGTTTGTACACGATTTAAACAATATATACATAAAGTATGCTTTTATTCCGAGTCCTGTTCATACATTATTTGACAGAAAAGTCAGTAAACATGAACATAGCTGTAGCTGAAGTGAACATGTTCATGCTGACACATTTCTGAAGCGTTCTCTTTTTCACTCTGTTTACTGGAACAGGCGCAGCACAAACACTGGGAGCTCGCCGGGACCAAACTGGGAGACATCATGGGCATCAAGAAAGAGGAAGACGGCTCTGATGCTAAGCCTGTCGGAGAGGACGGGACTGTGGACTACAAGTACGTGTTCGCCACACACACCCTGAGACTTTGTGACATCTTTGCTGTCCAGGAACAAATCGTTATTTCGTCGTTTTTACTGTTAAGCGTTTCCTCTGTCCCCTCTGTAGGACGGAGCAGAAGTTTGCTGAACACATGAAGGAGAAGACTGAAGCCAGCAGCGAGTTTGCTAAGAGAAAGACTCTCCTGGAGCAGAGACAGTATCTTCCCATCTTCGCCGTTCGCCAGCAGCTGCTCAACATCATCAGGTTGCTGCACAACACTGCGTGTTTAGATCTTCACTGCATTTCCGAAAGTGTCAAAAAATCTTTATACCAGCTGCAAATCAAGATTTACAGTAATGCGCTTGTTCTAATAGGTTGCCGTTTCTATGGTAACAGCCTGTGAACGGATGTGTAGTAGTTGCTACCGTGAAGTTTTCTTTAAGGAGGTGTTTATTGAACATTTATTCTGTAAAAAGGGAAGTGCAGCTGGCGCTCGATCTAGCATTTGTTTTATCTTCTCGATAATCACACAGAGACAACAGTATTGTGATAGTGGTGGGCGAGACGGGCAGCGGGAAGACCACGCAGCTCACGCAGTACCTACACGAGGACGGCTACACCAGCTACGGCATGGTGGGATGCACGCAGCCGCGCAGAGTGGCAGCCATGAGCGTGGCCAAGAGAGTGAGCGAGGAGATGAGCAGCAACCTGGGAGAGGAGGTGAGCCTCCTTTACTAAACGTGCTGTACATGAAAATAGCGTGAAAAGCCATAAACACTCTGAAATCTTGTTATATAAGTTTACTGCATTGTCCATCCTTATTGCAAAGCAATGGACAAGAAGGGTTAGTTAATTTCTGGAGAAAATTTATAGTCTTCTTTTCCCTGAAAAAAGGGGAAACTGTTCTCTCAGTGAATGAGTAAATGCTACAAACACTAAAAACGTATTTTATACTTCAATACTGACACCTGGTGGACACAGTGAGAATTACACGTCTGCTTAGAAAGAATGCAGATACTTAATTCATCTCGTCCATCTGTCTATTTTATTTTAGTCCTTGTGTCCTAAAACAAATCTGTTTCACTTTCAGGGTTTTCTGTGACTTGAGTCAGTATATCTGAAAATGTGGCATTGAAATCCATTTGGGGAAAAAAACAAGTTGTTTAAATGGTTATCTCACTGGATGCTGATATTTCTTATATGACTTTGACATGACTTTTGACCAATCCTGTGTGGGAGATTCATTCATATTCATAGACCCTGGCATTTTTTATTGAGAATAATGCTGTAGGATATTACATTTAATATTGTACATTGATTCATTTTAATATATATATTTTTTAAAAAATACATAAGAATGCATATGAATTGATCTATCCATCATCCTTATGCTCATGAATGCAGCATGTGTTTGTGAGTTACAACGGTTTAACGCTGATCCGTGTAGGTCGGGTATGCCATCCGCTTTGAGGACTGCACATCGGAGAAGACGATAATTAAGTACATGACCGACGGGATCCTGCTGCGAGAGTCTCTGCGCGAGTCTGATCTGGACCACTACAGCGCCGTCATCATGGACGAAGCGCACGAACGCTCGCTCAACACGGACGTGCTGTTCGGCCTGCTCCGAGAGGTCGGTACAAAATATCCCCGCCTCGTCCCAGAGCATTGTGGGAGTCAGTGTTAATTCTGTGGGTGAGATCTAAGACAAAAAAAAAATGTTCATTAACAACCTTTAACTCGAGAAATAACTCGAGAATAATTCACTCTTGTCAAAATATGATGAAATGTAATAATTTTCTCAGTGAATTAAAAATAAGCCTAAATGTCAGAACCATTCGAAGACAACAAATGACTAAAACCATTTAACACTACTATTTAACACTATTTAACACTATTCATCACTATTCATCCGCTTCCTACATATTTACCTCTTTAATAGGTGGTGTCCAGACGCTCTGATTTGAAGCTCATTGTCACGTCGGCCACCATGGACTCGGACAAATTTGCGGCATTCTTTGGAAACGTTCCCATCTTCAACATTCCCGGAAGGACGTTCCCTGTGGACATCCTGTTCAGTAAGGTAAGATGTGTTTGATCTCTAATGGAGTTTTGTGGGTTTTTTTTTTTTTTTTTTTTTTCTTTCCTCGAAGAGTGTTTCTAAAGCGGTGTGTGTGTGTGTGCGTGTGTGTAGACTCCTCAGGAGGATTACGTGGAAGCTGCGGTGAAGCAGGCCTTGCAGATCCACCTCAGCGGCATGGTGGGAGATATTCTCATCTTTATGCCTGGCCAGGAGGACATCGAGGTGAATATTACCAAGACATAATGCACCGTGTATCATAGCAATCAAGTCATTAGGAGTTAGTGTGAACGTTAGGGTTTTTGTTAGGGATTTTTAAAAATGCTATAAAGCATTAGGAGCGTATTTTTGCCTACTGAAGCCCTTGTCTTGCTGCAGGTGACGTCGGATCAGATTGTTGAGCGATTGGAGGAGCTGGAGAACGCTCCTGCACTGGCAGTCCTGCCCATCTACTCCCAGCTGCCCTCAGACCTGCAGGCCAAGATCTTCCAGAAGGTGCTGCATCTGCTCCACCCGCTTCACTGCGAACTTACAGAAACCAATGAGCTTTTTATCTGAAGTGTGACATGACAGCGTTAAATGTCTTAACTTTGTTGTTGTTCTAAGTGTTTGTAGATCTGTTAAGGTGTAAGGCTTGTCATGTTATGCAGCTTACAGGATAAATACATGCTGTAACTGAAGTGTGCTACAAATACCGTGTAAAAGCCGTTCTCATGTTGAATTTTAAGGGTTGCAAAAAGATAAGTCTCAAATCTCCTTTTCATTTGTCAAACACTAGACTGAAAACCTTTTTTTCCCCCTCATTAATGTGAACTTTTCTGATTCAAACAAGGCTTGAGATGCATCAAGGACATGTTGTGTGTAAACTAAAAATGTGTGCCCACAAATGTGTAGGCCACAAATGTAAAAATACACTTGTGCATCGTTGAGGGAATATTGAATAATCAGTTCAGTTTTATTTCTATAACGGATAAAAAAGTCACACAAGATTTTTATGGCGCCTGTAAAACCTGATGTTAACAGCGTCACTGTTTCCTGCTGCCGTTCCTGTACAGCTCCACACCGCTAGCAGGATGTTAAAATGCAGGGTTGTGAGATTTGTCTCATTTTGTGTCAGGCTCCAGACGGAGTGAGGAAGTGCATCGTGGCCACCAACATCGCAGAGACGTCTCTGACTGTAGATGGCATCATGTTCGTTGTGGATTCTGGATATTGCAAACTCAAGGTATTAGATGGCTGTGATCTTAAATTGAAAATTTATTGAAAATGATGTCAGTTTATCTGGAAATGTGCAACACGACGTGCAACACTGCAGTCTCTTTAACTGTTGTTTTTGATATTCATTTGTTCAGGTGTTCAACCCACGTATAGGTATGGACGCACTGCAGGTTTACCCCATCAGCCAGGCTAACGCTAACCAGCGCGCGGGCCGAGCCGGGAGAACTGGGCCGGGCCAGTGTTACCGGTAAAAACCACACACACACACACACCCCAGACGTAATTAGCATAGCTGTCTCAGACTCCTGGACTCTGACGCAGTGAACTGAAGAGAGCAGGACAGAGCTGAAAGTGAGACTGAGAGACAGTCTTCCTCTGTAGTGCACAGACATGACATGAAAAACTAACAACTAACATTCTGTCCACCTTTACCATCAAATACCAGAGCTAGAAACACCCCAGAAAGCTGTACTTTACACTGACCATGTCACAAGAAGAAGATATTCTGTTCATCTTTGTCCTCTTCAGATTAAACCCAAGATCCCAAAAGTGTCATCTTTAAATAATAAACTCTTCCTGGAAGCTGAGGTTTGGGGGTGGGACCGCGTATAAACTTTGGTCCACATTTAAAATGAGAGGATGAGTATGTATTAGCTGAAAAATGTAACGCACAGAACCTGGTTAATGATGCGGGGTGTTATGATTACGTTGTATTTCATAAATAAAGCGGTGAGAAAGTGATGTAATTTGAGACTCTGATACTACAGTCCCACTCTGTGACTAATCTGAGCCAGTGTACACTTATCGCCTGGCTATCTAAGCTAGCTTATATTAGTGATGTTAGATTATTAAAGTTAGCAGGAGGACATGTGGCATTTCCTAATTAGCATATTCATGTATATTCATAAATCTTCTCATTTTCAGTAAAGGGTAAAGGTTTAGAGATGTTTCTTAGACATTGAAAACGTTAAACAGTTCTGCTCGAGTGTTTTAAATTGTTTAAAATCATGTTAAGGTTTTTTTTTCCCCCACATGGCTGTCTGACTCCTTTACCCCTGTTCCACGAACGTGTTGCGTCTCTCTCATCGTGTGCAGGTTGTACACTCAGAGCGCCTTCAAGAACGAGATGTTGACCACCACCATCCCGGAGATCCAGCGCACGAACCTGGCTAACGTGGTGCTGCTGCTCAAGTCTCTGGGCGTGCAGGACCTGCTGCTCTTCCACTTCATGGATCCTCCGCCTGAAGACAACATGCTCAACTCCATGTACCAGCTGTGGATCCTCGGTGCTCTGGACAACACGGGTAAGAAAGATGCAAGTCGTAAAAACCGTGCGACGTGTAGAGAGCGTTCGGTGCACAGCGCACGTGTTCCGGACGTGTTTCTGTTCATCAGTGAAACTGTCTAATTCTAATCATCAGTGTACATCACAGACAGGCTGTTAAGAGGTTAACTTTAAGATGTGCACAAAGACGAAAGTCGTTAAGAGTGTGAACATGGGTTTAATGTTTTTAGCTCTGATAAAGGACATCAGCTGAATCTGTTTTTTTTTTTTTGTTTGTTTTGTTTTGTTTTTGTTTTTAAATTGAGATTACTATTCTGTCCATACAAATATAGCATTAGCTATATTTGCTTATGGATATATAGATTATATAGTGTGTGTGTGTGTGTTTGAGAACCCGGCTTAAAAAATGATCTTAAATGTAGGTGTATAAATTATAAATGTGCATTATTTCTTGCATACAATTATTGTTTTTGCGAAAAAGAATTGTTGTTTGAAAGAGTATGCCTTTCTTACCCCTCTCTCTCTCTCTCTCTCTCTCTCTCTCTCTCTCAGGTGCTCTGACGGCGACAGGTCGACTCATGGTAGAGTTTCCTTTAGATCCAGCCCTGTCCAAGATGCTGATCGTGTCCTGTGACATGGGCTGCAGCGCCGACATCCTCATCATCGTCTCCATGTTGTCCGTGCCGACCATCTTCTACAGGCCCAAGGTTTCCTTTCACTTTTATTATAATTCTCACATAGTTAAAAACACAACTCCTGAGTGTGGCATTTCAAAGCTCTGAAAATTTATGCAGAGTAGATATTTTTTTTAAATGAGTGTCTTTATGTATTTATTTATTTATTTGTTTATGGATCACTCTGCACGATGTGTTGTCCTGCTCCCGTCAGGGCCGAGAGGAGGAGAGCGACCAGGTGAGGGAGAAGTTCGCTGTACCTGAGAGTGATCACCTGACCTACCTTAACGTCTACCTGCAGTGGAAGAACAACAACTATTCCAGCATCTGGTGCAACGAGCACTTCATCCACACCAAGGCCATGCGCAAGGTTCACACACACACACACACTTACACACACACAATCACCTGTTAGCTTTTGTCTGATTTGTTGAGATTAATTGTGAATTATGGGATTCTCTTGTTCTGTTTTGGTGAACATTGCTCACTGTGTGTGGGTGTGTGTGGGTGTGTGTGTGGGTGTGTGTGTGGGTGTGTGTGTGGGTGTGTGTGTGGGTGTGTGTGTGGGTGTGTGTGTATACAGGTACGGGAGGTACGGGCTCAGCTCAAGGACATCATGGTACAGCAGAAGATGAACCTGATCTCCTGTGGCTCGGACTGGGACGTGATCAGGAAGTGCATCTGCGCTGCTTATTTTCACCAGGCGGCTAAGCTGAAGGTGCGTTTTACACAATTTCATCAGACGCTTTATCCATCGCTGACTTTCTCAAAATGAGTCATGTCCAAAAATTATTGGCACCCTTAATAAAGATAGGGGGGGAATATCTTTGGGATTAATTAGCGTAATGCCACACTGTAAATAAGATGAACTCTGCAAAAAAAAAAAGAAAAATCTCTTCTCCAAAAAATCTATTTTAACAAAACCATGTCACAATCATTGGCAGAAATTCAGATTTTTGTACTCGTGTCATGTATGTAGGATATCTTCATGGTGTCCCGCGTCACTCGTTAAAACAGCAGTCATTTCATTTTAACAGTCAGACGTTTATTGAAAAGTGTGAAAAAAGGCAAAGTTGCATGGCAACAACTACAGACTTTAACATAAAGACTAAATGTGAATAAAATTTATGCTCATTTCGCTTAACATATTCTTCCTTGTGCCATTGTATCATTTTTGGGTTTAATCACTAAACGTGAGCACAGGAAGATTCTTAGAAGTGTACATGTGTAATGTGTGTGTGTGTGTGTGTGTGTGTGTGTGTGTTTTTGCAGGGCATAGGGGAGTACGTGAACGTGCGAACAGGGATGCCGTGTCACCTCCACCCCACCAGCTCTCTCTTCGGCATGGGCTACACCCCCGACTACATCACCTACCACGAGCTGGTCATGACCACCAAGGTAATGTCCGGTCTTCTCTCTCTCTCTCTCTCTCTCTCTCTCACTCGCACACACTCACACACTCACATACACACACACACACACACACACACACACGCACACACACACACACACAGTCACTATCTCTCACACACACACATCCCAAACCCACACTGAGGCCCAGACCGTTTGAAATTCTCTCTGTGTGGTTGTAGAGAAGACAAGACCCTCGTCGTCTCCATAAGTGATTCATGTTCAGTGCTCTGATTGTTTCAAATATTAATATTACACTGCATCCATAAATCCTTATTTAATGCCTCATTGTAGCTTTTGGCATATTCCTGAATGGAGAGATTGATTTATTGATTGCGTTATTGATCCCTGAGGGAAATTGTTTTGTCACAGCAGAAAAAGATGCTGAACAAGATGCATCGAATTACAAGGACGTCGCAAAAACTCACCAGGACGCCTCGTTCCAGACAATACGTACATGAGTAAATAACTGATTTAATATAAAGATAAAGTGACAGTCGAACCAGAACCAGAACCAGAATCGAATGAAACAGCTAAATAATAGTTATTTTTCATATTAAAGGTTTTTGACTTGTAGAAATGTTTCCAAACCTTTAACATCATATAACATCCTCAAACACCATACCATATCTGCGATGCATGATGGAGAATTTTGGGTTGGAGACCATGAAGCTCTGCATAAGAGTGCATGCTAATTGTAAATACAGATGTGACACGGAGCAATTTTAGTGTTTAATGATCATTTTACTTAGTGCGTCGTATTTTCTGTATGTTTCTTTCCTGTTCACTGTCTGAGTGCTGCAAGAGTGATCCAGCTAGTTTTTTACTTTTTACAGCTTTCCCATTTCACCAGTCTTCCTTTAAGCAGAAGGGATGGTGTTGGGTGGAGGAGGAGATCACACACACCACCTTTAATAATTCTGTGGCTCTTTTCTTGGCACTGTTTTATTTGAGGGATGTAAACTTACAGCCATGCTGCCCTGTGGCATGAGAATGTGTGTTAATGTTGAGATTCGGTTGTGTGTGTGTGTGTGTGTTGCAGGAGTACATGCAGTGTGTGACGGCGGTGGATGGAGAGTGGCTGGCGGAGCTCGGCCCGATGTTCTACAGCATCAAACACGCAGGAAAGAGTCGACAGGTAAGATCCGACGATTAGCATCAGCGTCTTTCTGATAAACGTCTTGAACTGACGCCTTTCCGCTCGTGTCTTGAGCTGTTAGCTTAGCTTTTCTGAGCTAATGTTGCGCTGTACTGCTTTAACATTGAGATTTTGCTGAGTTTAGTTAGCTTTAATGCTGAACATAAATAACACACACACACACAAATCAAAGCTTTCCATCAGAAATAGCTCGGTTAAAGTTAGGTTAAATGCCAGAAACAATTTTACAGCAACAACAACGGTGTTTATATTGTCTTTTTATCAGGCATTGAGTAGGGCTGGACAATATTGATATAATATCGATATCATGATAAATTGTCACAATATTCTTTCTGACATATCAGGAGTGTTATGGTATCTGTATGACTAGCATTGACAGTGTATGTTAGCGAGAGCTAAATCTCACTGCACCACTATCAGCATTGTGGGTAATGTAGGAAACTGTTAACCAAAGTGAAAATAGAAGTTGAAAGGTGTTTAACTTCTTTTTTTTTTTTTGAGCTAAAACTCCTTGGATGCCTTTAAAGATCGCATTAATGCTAAAGATTAACATGCGAGTTGTTCGGGATTTTTCCTTCAGCTCTGGACTTTATATAGGAATTTTCCATAATACAGCCATAAATTGTTAGTTATTTTAACTTTATTTCTATTTTTTACTCGTCTTTTTTTTTTTCAGGAGAATCGGCGGAGAGCGAAGGAGGAGATCACCAACATGGAGGAGGAGATGTCTCTGGCTGAACAGCAGCTGCGAGCAAGGAGAGAGGAGCAGGAGAAGAGGAACACACTGGGCAGCTCAAGGTACTGCCATTCACTGCACTCGTTCACTTTATCATCAGCTCATTGCTGTACAAAATTATCTGCTCGCGCTCGCTTTCTCACTTTCTGAAAAGCCCAATCATCCCGTTTAGATATCAGCCCAAATTCTGCTGTGCTGAAATACTAATGCTGTCATTTTGGGAAGACTATTATCAAACCTTTTCCTCAGGCTCTGTCCGACCCACAATCTCTCCTCTCTCTCTCTCTCTCCCCCTCCCTCTCTCCCCAGCTCCGTGATGAGCTTTTCTCACCTCTCATCTCTGCCCGAGAGGAACAGAAATAATATTGACTCCTGGCTGACCTCCATTACTGTAGCGGTAATGCTGCGGCACAGGAGACGAGCCCGCCTTAATTTTACGATTAATCCGAGAAATTAATTTCACACACATCTGCCAGCACCACAAAGGGAAGAGATTGGTTTTTTTAAGATGATGTTATTAATTAATCAGTACATTTATCTCTAAATCAAAGCTGGCTGGCAGTGGCGATGATCGCATTAGCGGGGTAGATGTGAGTTTTGATTTCCGTGACTGCAGGATGTGATAATTATTGTGGTGCTCCCCGTCTCGCTATTAGACATCTTCAGGATTTAAATAAGATCGCAGTATTTAGCAGAGGTGCCGGAAACTGAACGCATGCTATACACTAATCACACCAGCTTAAGGAACATTCAATTAAATTCACCTCTAACAGCATCTGTTGAACTTTTAAACATAAATTTAAAACTACAGGCGTCACACTGGAGCAATAAAGGTGCGAGAATGAGACAGACACGAGAGAAAAATACTGTAAAATGTAGTTCCAGTAACTTTGCTGAAGGTTTTGTTCTATCCATACATCAACAAGGCATCATCACTACACTCATAACCACAAATTCCTCCCCGAGAAAGTAGTTCCCTCTCAGAAGGGAGATGGCAGTAATAAATTTGATGTAAATGTTTATCAGCGGAGAGCACCAGCTCCGCCAGTCGACCTTCACTATAAGTGAGTTTGGAGTAAAAGGGACTACTCTATTATTAAATAATCATTTTTTCAGTTGATGTATGCCGTAATACATGGATCATAATCATATGCTTTTTGTTCGTTCCCAAACAAACAAAAAGTAGTCTTACCTTAAAGAACCACTGTTATAGTGGAGTCTACATATTATTTTCTTAAAAGACAGATTCGAGGATGGATGGAATAAATTTCAGAATGATTGAGAGAGGTTTGTTTTGATTATAATGGAGGTCAGTAAGTGAAACTGCTATATTAGTAAGAAATGTAAGGAATAACTAGTCAAAGTTGTTGGTAAATATGATAATATATCATCAAATATTCCACCAGGCTGTAATTCAGTACTACAGGAATTGAATTAGTGAAGTGTTTTTACATTTGTTTGCTCCTGCTCTCTGGACAGGTCCATAAAGATCTGCACCCCGGGCAGGAGGGAGGACGTGCCCATGACTCCGAAGCGAACTCCTGCACGCTTCGGCCTTTAGATCACCCCGAGCTTCATACCATCCGTGTTGGCCTGCTGTTTTCAGAGCTGGTGAAGGTGTATTTCCCAGCATGCACCAGCAGTAGGAGCACTTGTATAAGAGAAGAGTAAGAGAAAGGTGGTGGTGGAAAACTCTTGGCTTGTAGTTTTACTGCAGATCTGGTTTTCATGTTACACACATTTCCTTTAATGTGTGTGTGAGCCTTTAGGTCCAGTGTATTACTGTCCTGTTTTTTTTTTTGTTTTTTTGTTTTTTTTACACTTATTTGCATACACATAAAATAGGTCTTTATTTTTTTTTTGTGTGTATTTTCAGTGTCAATATTTGCTTTACATTTATATAAAAAATGTTCAATTGTATCACATTTTACGTTGATTTTTTCCCCCCCTGTTTAGCTTCATCTCAGTGCTGTTTACCAACGCCGAGCTTTGTTTTTCCAGTTCAGTGTGGCAGAAATCCTCAAACTGAATATCATGAGTTTCATATTATTTATGAGAAATATTCACACACTGTTGTAAATACACTGAACATAAAACATTTTAAAACAGTACAGTGGTCAGACATGGACATTTTTATGATATAATAACTAGTTGACTATCATGTTGTGTTATTAAAATAAACACCAGCCCATTTGGAAAAGACCAAATCTCTGGGTGACCCAGTTTTTTTTTTATTATTATTATTATTTTTAGCAGCTGTAAATATTGGATCTGCAGTAAATGCTGAAAAACTACCAAGCCTTGTCAACCATAATAACTATAAAGAATTTAAATGGTCGTGGAATACAGTTTTCTTGTTGTACTGCAATACAACTGTAAGAAATTTAGCATGAAAAATCTCTGTAAATGCATACATTAAAGCAGCTGTAACAACAGAGGAAGACCATCTGCGGTGTTTGTGACCATCAGTGAGATGTGCTAAATTTGCAGGCCAAGCTTAAAGCAGATGCTGAGATCATGCCTCACTTCCTGTTTTCAGTAGCTCTCCCAAGCTGTACTCAGCAAATGACCATAAATCTTGTTTGTGAAATAAGGAAAACTGATTGATTGGCCATTGAGTGTTATAGAGGAATAAATTTGACAAGAATCTAAAAAAAAATACTTGCAAGTTCAAGACGAGAAGGACAAATGACATCTTTAGTAGGGAACAAAGCAACAGAGTTACTCTTTAGTAGCACGAACACGAAAAGAAAATATTACTTTACAAAAAAGTATGTGATTTAAGTTGGGTTTCTGAAAAAATTGCATATCCCCTTGTAGTGTCAGTGTTTGTGTGAAAGATTTTTTTTCGTCATTTTGTCCAGATTGTTTCATTCTGAAATTAGGCACTGATTAATTTTCTGTAACAGCAGCTCTGATAATAGTTCCAGCTGTAATTTAAAATAGTGGTTTATAATAATGTGCTTGTTCTAATACGTTTTTGTTCATGACAAGCCACATTTTGTTTATTAACTTTAAAAGACAGAAAAAAAAAGAGAGGCTGGTGAGGCAATGACTCTTTATAGCTACTATAAGTGATGACAGGAATAACTAGTCTTTACGGATGTTGCGCAACATTAAATGTAACTATAAAAGGTTAGAAAGTGTGGTTTCGTTCTTTAATAAATAAAAATAGTAATCATTGGCAAATTGCTGTGGTATAAGTTGAATAAAACACCTCAGGACGTGTTGTTATTGGAAAATAATCCTATAACAGCACGTCCGCTTTGCATCGGGCTGTATCACAGCACCCTGGCATGGATTATGTTCCTCTAACAGCACGCCCCAAGGTGGTTTATTCCACTTATACCGCAGCCGTTCGATGTTTGACAGCAGACCTGCATCTGTTTGTTCAGTCTCTACACCAACCAGAAGTGTTTACTTAGTTATGGATTGTTTATGAATGGATGGGTGAAATTTACATCTCAGTAGTAGTACTGGGTTGTAGTCCGGATTCTTTTGCATTAGTGGGACACACACCTCTGAGAGAAGAGGTAAAAACTTCCCCTTTTTCCCCTACTTTACTGATTTCTATGCCTCTGTACATCAAGAGCAAGGTTTCATTAAGTCGTTCTTTTAAAGACGGTCTTGTGAAGATTGGAAATGGTCTCCTGCACTCGTTTAATTGGGACAAATCTGTAGTACAGGCTGACATTTGAAAAATCC
Organism: Pangasius sanitwongsei; assembly: GCA_037576675.1. Taxonomy (NCBI): domain Eukaryota; kingdom Metazoa; phylum Chordata; class Actinopteri; order Siluriformes; family Pangasiidae; genus Pangasius; species Pangasius sanitwongsei. The sequence continues at coordinate 2,750,913 of CM075013.1, read as the reverse complement.
CTCGACTGCATGACGGTGGCAGGCGTCACCTTTATAAGCGATTTATGCTGGAGGCCTTTGTGGTGATGAAAGGAATTAAAATGGCGCGTGTCACCGGGGATGTGAGTCGGAGGATTAAGAGTAAAACCGGACTTCTGAGAGGATCCGAGATCCTCGAGCCTGTTGACTCTGATGCAGTTTGGTACCGAGAGGGGTGGAGGGTTTGTGGGTTTCTGTACAAGCATTAAGAACGTCTCTGTCCAAACACTTCAGGTGTCGGCTGCACTTTTAATTAACCCCGGTCTTGTAACGTCCTGATAAAGACAACGAGCGCTGTAGAGCCTTTTTCTCCCTTTCCTTCTTTCCATCTACAATACCTCTGTCTGTTGCCTCCCAGTAATGAACAGCCTTCTGGGATCCAATTACAGCACGACTCCATCTGAGGTCTGCTCGAGACATAACTGCAGCCTGATCCTCGTCTCACGCGTCTCTTCCGTCCCTGCTGCCGGGGACTTTCGCTAGATGGGATTTTTAGAAAGCGGTGTAACCACCGATCCTGCAGAATCTCTCTACAGCCATTAAATCACCTGCTCACGAGCACAGTAATCCAAAAGATGCTCCGGGTTACAGTAAATCTAAAATCACATGCATACAGTTAACAGCAAAGGCATTCCTAGAAAGACATTCCTAGAAATGAAAAGCCACAAACATTAAACATTCTGATACTACTAGATTAATATTAATCAGGTAGTGATGGGGGGGGCTCAGTTATTCATCAAAAAGGGAATGTGTTCAAATCCCAGAACCACCAGAGTGTGGGTTTGGCCTTGCAAGTTTTATTCACTATTACTAGGCACCCACTATTCAAAAGACTATTTTGGCTCCACTGCCCAGAAATAAATTGGTGTCTAATTGAATCACAATCGTGTCACTCTTCAGCTCTGCCTGTGCTAGTATACTCTTCCTAACCCTCTCTTGATTTACATCCACTCCTGTAGTGCTTTCTAGTGGCCTGGTGGCTAAGTGTCCTGCACTCTCACTGCTGCAGCCTGGGTTCAATTAGCGGGCAGGGACCCGACCCAGCCACTGGGTCAAGCTTCTTAATCAGTTTTATCATCACTATAAGTTTACATCGGCCCTGGACCCTATTTACAAAAATGATCCACCTCCCCTCTACATTGGACTTGTCATTTAGACAGTGGGTAGTAAGCGGTCTGACGCGTGTCAAATATTTGTATACTGATTTATTTAATAGCTTTAAGAATCTTCGCAGAATGTAAGCCCTCCCATACCACCATTTCTTTCAATAGCTTCAGATTCGCCACTTTGTCAAGGACAATTTTCTCTTTTTTCCTGACCTTCCGCCTACCTTAGTTTTGGACAACCTTACTCCTAATTTTAGTAATAGTGGACTGATCTCCATTTTGTATTCTCAGCTCATGTCTTTTAAAGATCACAACCTGGATAATATTAAATCCAGATGGGAAGATGAACTGGGTATAAAGTTATCTAAGTAAGTAAGTGAAGTGACTTGTGGCCAAGCATGGTGACCCATACTCGGAATTTGTGCTCTGCATTTAACCCATCCAAGTGCACACACACAGTAGTGAACACACACACACCGTGAACACACACCCGGAGCAGTGGGCAGCCTTTTTGGCACATATCCGGTCTCGATAATTACTGGCCATTGGTTTTTAAAACAGCGAGGCTCTTGGGGTAACATTGAGGCCTTGCCCTTTAATAGCTACTTTTGGAACACAGATATAATAAATGTAACTTTAACTACAAAATCAAAGTGACATTACTGCTTTCACATCTCTGTTGGCCCGACTGTTGAGCTGGAAATCCACCACCCCTCCATCTGCGACAGCTTGGCTGGAAGATGAGTTGTTTTTTTTTTTTAACTAGAAAAGAGAAAAATGTACACTGAATGGATCAGTGGAAAAATTGGACTCAATATAGGAACCATTTTGTCATACTTTGGGAATCTGAAAGAATTACCTAGCAGTTAATTTACACACCCCTTTTTTCCCCCTCTCAATCCTGTTGTGCTCATTGTTTTGACCGCAATGCAATCCGTCTCACAGAATGACTAATTTACTGTAATCTCTGATCTCTTTTGTTGTTCTGATATGCATGAGCTCATGCCTTGAGTAAGTGTGATGACATGGCTGTGTCAATGTGCTTTTGTAACAGGGCAGTGTTATGTATTTGTGATGTATTTGTGTACATCAGCTGCTTAGAGAGGGGGGATATTTAGGGATATAGGGGTATTGTTCCATCAAAAAGGAAGGAAACTGTAATGTACTATGCTTTACAATGTATTGCTTTATTCCTTCAATTTAAAAAAAAAAAAAAAGAATCACCAGAGTGCCATCTCTCACCCTCCTTCACTTGGACTGTATTTTCTCCTATAAGCATCTCACTGTTTTTATTAATCACCTTATAAGGCAATGATGATTATTTTCATTTATACCACAGTGTTGCTGAATTCTCGATTCTGATTGGTCAGAATTCTCTATAATTCTCTATAACAGCAGGTCCGACAGTAGTGCGGCTGCAAATCACAGGTTTATATTAATGCACCCGTTCTAATACGTTATCGTTGCACGGTGGGCGCTGCATATAAATGGATCACAATACGTGTGCAATCGCCGATCTGTAAGGAGACATTTATTATAACATTATGGAAGGAGTCTCCACTGTCAGCGCCTTGTGACAGCCTGAGGTAAAGCTGTAACTTTATTTTTTCCAACATCTTCAGGAAAGAGGTGATTACATTTTGCAGTTTCTTAATTATTAAGTGCTAGAGAGAAAAAAGAGACTGGTGAGAGAACAAGCGTTTAAGGAACTGTCTCAGGAAGTTCTGCAACTTTAAATATAACTACAATCAGATAAAATGTACAATGTGTCTTTAATAAAAAAAAAAAAAAACATGTAATCATTGGTAAATTGCTGTGTTATAAGAGGAATAAAACACTTCAGGGCATACTGTTATAGGAAAATAATGAACTTGACTGTTAACAGCACATCCTGAAGTGTTTTATTCCTTACACAATAAATGATGACTAATGGAATAATGTCGTAATGTCACATCAAATTCAAGATGGATGTTGTATTATTATTATCATCATCATCATCAGTAGTAGTAGTAGCATTTAAAATTCACAGTGAGTGGAAAAGAGTGGCAGTAACCAGAATGACAGAATTAGCCTTAAATGCTGTGCTTTGGGAAATTTCAGGGCTTTAATAACAATTATTGGCGTTTTTTAGTTTTCACAGACACCTTAAGTGTTGTGTATTGAGTGCTGGGTGAGAGAGAATGCTGTTTATTGATTTTGCCTGAGCAGAGCAGGACGGTCTCCTTGTGCTGAGATTACGGCTCAGAGATCGCACAGTTACAACTCGCCTGGCCCTGAGCATACGGGACAGTCCCGGCTTAAACACAACTTTAACACACATCACTGACACAGGAACACTAGACTGACCTTACATAAATGTAAATATAAATTATTGCCTACACGATTTGTCAGGAATATGACACACTTTACACACTACAGTTACATGAACAAACAAAATGTCACACAAAACACAGGTGTTGCACGCACACTGGTGGATTTATGTTCAGAGAAACAGACATTAGTGTTGTAAAAAAAGATCAGACGTAAAAACCGACACTAGATGTGTATTAAAACCTGGAGGGATTTGAAACCTTTAGAAAGGATTTTAAAAAGTTTTCATCGGAAAGCCTCTGAGAAATTTACGACAAATGCTGAAATTTTTGAAAATTACATTAAATATCACCACAGTGAACAAACACACAGAAAGCTGCAATAACGGCTCACGTCTTCACTTACCTCAGAGCAAAACAAGTTTCAAGATGATTAACAAACACTGACACTCGGCGCCTGTCATTCTGAAAAATGAAAACTGCACTTGTTTTCACTGCTAAAGAAAAGCGGCATCATCTTATACCATATAGCATCTATCATAGTGTCATGATATTCAAGTTTAACAGGTTTATAAAATAAACGGAGGTATAAACAAACCCAATTCTCCATCACTTCTATTCAGATATTTTCATCAATCCTGTATTACTTTTTAAAAAAAAAAAAGAGTCTCAGTGTCACAGAGAATCCCTGAGATGTTGTACATTCAGTGAGCGCTGTGGTGTAAACTCCCACCGATGTGCCCTACATAGGGTCCTTCTCTCCAGTGCCCTTCGAGCGACTCGCCGTGCCACTTCAGCAGCGAAACTGGAGCCGGGCGTGGCTCTGCACACACACCTCAGCTCCGCTCCAGCCGCAGCGCCAGAGGCTTCTTTCTGCTCACGTTCTCCTGCTGATGGCTGAAGATTCCCGATCTGAAACGGGGCAGGAAAAACGGAAGATGCAACTTTTATTAAAAATATTCTTTAGAAAGCAGATGTCAAAAAAAGTACTAAAAACAAATGAATTCAGTAACATCGACTATGAAATTTATTAGCAAAAATTAGCCAAAAAAAAAGGGGGATTTAGCAATGTTTTATATACTAAATCATGAATTTAGCAACCTTGTATATAAATTCATGAAATTAGCAACCTCATGTACAAATTTACCAAGTTCATTTACAAATTCATATACAAATTCAAGCTTAGTAAGCTTGTAGCTAAATTAATAAATTTAGTAACCTCATACAAATTCATGAATTCAGCAACCTCATCTATAAATTTAGCAACCTTGTATACAAATTCATAAATTTAGCACACCCATCTATGAATTCAGCAACCTCATATATAAACTCAGTAACCGCGTATATAGATTCATGAATTTAGCAATGCCATCTACAAACTCATAAATTTTGCAAACTTATCTATGAATTGACCAAACCTGTCTACAAAGCTCGCACATGAAATAATGAATTTAGCAAACTCATACAAATTCATGAATTTAGAAACTCTGTCTATGAATTTAGCGCCCGCATTTGTAAATAAATGAATTTAGCATCTCATCTATGAGTTTAGCAACTTTTTATACGAATACTTGAACTGAGCAACCGCAACTCAGAATTTAGCAACCCTATCCATGAATTTAGAAACCTCTTAAAGGAAGTCACGAATTTAGCAACCTTGTATACAAACCTTGTATTCATGAATTTAGCAACCCTATCTATGAATGTATCGACCTTTTATACGGGTTCATGAATACAGCAACCTTGAATATAAATTCAGCAACCTCGTCTAAGAATTTATTAACCTCGTATATAAATTCATGAATTTAGGAACCTTGTATATAGATTAAGGAATTTAGCAACCTCATATACAAATTCAGAAATTTCGTACCATCAATTTAGCTACCTTTTATAGGAAGTCAGCAACTTCATCTAAGAATTTTGCAACCATGTCTATGATTTAGCAAGCACTTACATAAATTCATGAATATAGCAACCTCATAAATCTAGCAAGCTTGTCTATGAATTTATTAACCTCATATACCAATTCATAAATTTAGCAACCTTGTATATAAATTTAGCAAACTCATCTATGACTTTAGCAACCTCGTACACAAATTTGTGAATTTAGCAACCTTTCACATGAATTCAGCAACCTCATCTAACAATTTAGCAAACTCGTCTGTGAATTTAGAAACCTCTTAAAGGAATTTAGCAACCCCATCTATGAATTTAGTTACCTTGTATATGAATTCATGAATTCAGCAACCTCATTTACAAATTTAACAAACTCGTTTAAAAATTTTGCACCCACATCTATGAATCTAGCTACCTTTAATACAAACTCATGAATTTAACAACCTCATCTGTGAATGAAGCCACATTATATATAAATATATCCACCTTGTACATGAATTTAATTTAATATATCCACCTTATATATGAATTATTCATTCTTACATGAATTTATAACCAACACAAATGTAATCAGCCCAAGTAAAAATGTAATCACCTTCTAGATGAACTCTAAACACCTTTACAATTCACATATATTTTGCTATTAATATCTGAAATTTAGTGACAATACGGATATGCTCTTTGCTCTCTGAGCTGCTCATCACCGTCAGCATCACATTGCTCGACTCTTTCCTGTTCCTGTCACCCTGACCTACCCTTCCAGCGTGGTTTGGTTTCTCTGCTAGCCTGCTCTGCCTCTCTACCTCCCTGCAGCTCTCTGGATCTCCTGTAGCCCCTGAGGCCACGTCACTGCCGGACACAAGTGCAAACAGTCAAATGTCACAGTGGAGCTCATCGGCTTCCTCAGATATAATGAGCTCTCTGTAGCACAGACTTGCAGCAAAAAAATACAACCAATTAACAAACTATGCATCTTTTTTTTTTTTTTAACCAGGGCTGCATATAAATTTCCCCTTTTAAAGGAAGAAGGAAAAAAAAAAATCTTTAAACCCTCATGCTCCCTTGTTTCCTAAGTTGTTGTCCTATCTGGCAGTTTTGCATACACAATCGGCTCTTTGACTGCTCCTGCAGCTTTGCTAATGCTTGCCCTTTTGTGCCCGTTAATTCCGCCTGGGATAAACAGGTTTTGTGCATGCAAAATTATTCGCACTCGCATATAATTAGCTGGAGAAACAATTAGACGTGTGAATAACAGTCTGCAGCGGTGCGTTATGAATTTGGAGTGGGAGAATGAGGCGTTTGTGGACATCCAGGAAAGCAAAGCTTATCAAATAAAGCTTGATAAATGTGCACCGAATGAAACGAGTCAATCATTTTAATGTCCATGAGGAGCCCTGAGGAGAATAAATAAGCAATCAGGACCTCATGTGGCGTGAGCAAATGAGCGTGAGGCACAATTAGGGGGGGTCACATTCACACGGGGCTCTGAGTACACCAAACACACTGATGAGATCAGATGCCTGAGAGAGAGAGAGAGAGAGAGAGAGAGAGAGAGGGAGAGAGAGGGAGGGAGGGAGGAAGGCAAGTCGAGAAATGAACTCAAGATGAAGTCTACGGCACTCTAGGTCTACCATTTATCCCAGTTTTGGATAAAGTGGGCCGTTAAAAGTCAGAAAGACAAAAAAGATCAAAGTACAAACGTCACAAACGTACTGTGTAAGAAGAGGACGGCCTGAGGAGAACGCGAGTGGGAGAACGTGGGTTTCTTTTCTGTAGTCCGACAGACGAACAGGCCCCACAGCACGCGCTTTCAAAGGCAAATCAAAGTTATTAACTATTCAATCACATAAAGGAGGTGAAGGCGTGAAAGGTTGCGGACCAAAGCACTTTTGCTTCAGTGCATTAAGAGCCGCTCTGGCCCTGTATGAAAAGAAAATAGATTGCCTCCCAGTAAGACGGCTGTGTGTTCTGCCCCCCTCTTTTTTCCCTGCTAATAACAGCAATCTGCTCTGAAAATCTAATCCCAAGTACCATTTATGCCACATCCACATATAACTTCTGCTTGGAAAAGCGTAGAATACGAGCTTTTTTATTCCCTGATATCCAAATAAACAGGACAGGCTCTCTATCAGCCGGAGGGATGTTACAGCGAGTGAACCGGAAAGAGCAAAGTGCTAATGAATAGTGGGTTTTTTGGATGAAAGCATCTTATCAAAGCAATGTTCTTTTTATTTCTCTTTAAAACGTGCAGGCAATGTGCCAGCAGTTTACGGAAAGAGTGACTATAAAACCCCCTACCAATGAAGCACAGGAAGAATCTTTAAACTCAGCTCTGGGAAACTGCCGAGGGCAAAAGTTTGCATACCCTTATGCCAAATTTAAGAAGAGATTTAAAAAGTAATTTAATTTAAAACAACAAGATGTTTAGTGTGTCAGGATTCACGTTCTTGGTCCAATAATGCACGTCCAAGCACCCTTCGCAAAGAGCACCCAGTGGTCAGTTCCTGAAAGTTACGCTGACCTCAACCCCACTGAACACCTTTGGGATGAACTGGAAGTCCGACTGCACCCCAGACCTCCTCACCCAACATCAGTGCCTGACCTCACCGCTTGTGGCTGAATGATCACACATCCACCACAGATACGTGCCAAAATCTAGTGGAAAGCCTTCCCAGAACAAGGGTGGAGGTTATTAGCAAAGGGGGATTAAATCTGAAATGGGATGTTCAAAAAAACACAAATGGGTGTGATGGTCAGGTGTCCAACAAACTTCTCTCTTTATCTTTTTAAAGGCTTCTAAACTTTTTCATATCCTCTGAACAGTTTTTGGATCCTCTCAGTTAAAATGCGTGGCATTTCATACCCCCCCAAACACACTCTTCCTCACGCTCTGTAGCAACGATATCAGATGCCACACACTGCCTTTTCCAGATCAGGTTAGCAGACCAAGAGGGTCAAGACAAAAAGATTTCCTATGTTTTTTACGTTACTGTCTTGCGTCAAATCTTTTGCAGCTAGTGTACATATTGTAGTACAGTCACATTAAGATCACCAGAACCCACATATGCCTTAACAATCAAATCAAGCACTTCACTTCCTTATTTGTTTGCATTTAATCTCTCTCTCTCTCTCTCTCTCCAGGCCTGCAGGATTTCTGCATGTCTTTGAACATTAACTGGGCTTCATTTAGTCACACAGTTACGTGAACAAGCCAAGTGTGTTAATGTGTGTGTATAATTTTCCATCCCTGTGCTCTCTGGTTTCTGTCTCTCTCTGAATGATTAGTCAAGAGAGTCACAGTCTCCGGGGTGATTATCCACTTAATGCTCCAGTAACCATTTTTCCCCCTGAAACTCAGTAAAGTTTAGTAAAGTGCAGCACTTTGAGTAGGTCTGCCCTCCAGCACTGACATTAACATGGCTGAAGGTGCAGGATGGTGTGTGTGTGTGTGTGTGTGTGTGTGTAGACAGGATGTAATGGTAGCATTTAGTGAACCTGGTACTGGGCCAGAACCCAAATGGGTTCTGCTGTGCTGCAGATCCTTAGGGGAAAAGCCAATTTTGCGTTGCCATGTCAAAAGATTCCTCCAAAGTTTGTCTTTACAATTACACATCGTTAGAGAAGATAAGCCAATGTCCGCGGAGCAGAATCATGTCAGTGAAACGACAGGCCTTACACTGCTGCCTAATGGACCTAGTGCGTCACACACCGCTGTTTATTAAAGATAAGACACACGTGTAATAGAAATGGTTTCCTCAAAAACTTTCTGCATGGTTTTAGCTTTCTAATAGGGTTTAACTCTGAACTTTTTTTGGGAGGGAAAGATGAGTCTCTGCTGAAGGTTTCCACACAGAAAGTTTAAGGATTCCACTAGATGGACAAACCAGAGAATGTTTAATAGATAAATGCTTGATGGATTTTTTCCCCTAAGAGTGAAGATAGGTCAGCTTGGTATTTGCCTATCTGAGTAATAGAAGATTAAAGAAAAAACTAACTAATACTATAAAACTAAAATAATAACTGCATTTAAACATATAACTAAGGGCTGGCAATATGGCCAGATATTTTGACATTTATATTTTGAAATATTTGAATGCTAATTGTATATATTACAAAAAACACACCTTTAATTTAACTTCTTTTTAACCTGAAGTGACACACACACAATATTTTGAACAATCATGGTGAGTAGCGAAAAGAAACCAGTTTGGAGCAGTGGAACATCTCGATGAAGACTCAGCAACACTGCTGATCGATGATGCCATGTTTCATTTTACAAAATCAAAGGGCTTTTCTGAATTAACCATCAATCATTTTCATGTTTACACAAGAAATTTGGTATTCATGAAAATCCCGTAAATTCGGAAAAAACCTTAGTATCTGGGGCTAAGAGTATCAACGAGAACACTTTGTGAAAACCAGTCATTTAATATATTATTGGCATTAATTAAAGAATATCAAAAATAAAAAAAAAACTGAGCCAATACAAACCCATGAATTAAGATAAATAAAACGAATCATTCAGTTATGACAAGAAATGGCAGCGCATAAATGGAGGACAGGCAGTACTCACTTATTATTGTTTAATATTATATAAATATTATTATAGGCATCAAAGTGAGTCAAAATAACTTCCACTTCTGCCTTTCAGCTTTTACCCTGATTGTTCATTTCGTGCTCCCAGCAGTCTGTGCACTTGACCTTTTATGGAGTTTTGTGGGCGTGACTACATGCAAATGAGCTGTGTCAGGAACGGGTGATCAACATACGCACACAAGTAGCGTATGTTGAAAATCAGCGTTTCTGAAATTTTTGGCGAAAACTTTTGTGAAGCTGCTTTTTTTTTTTTTTTTTTTTTTTTAGAACTGATCACAGGCATAAACACTGTCTGAAACCTCAGAGTCAAATGAAGAGAGATGGTGGCGATGGTGCGAGCACTCACAGTGCAGGAGACTGACGACTGTGCAGCTGCTCACTCGCGCTCTTGGTCTGAAACACCTGCAAAAAAAAAAAAAAAAAAAAAAAGCAGTGAACACAATTATAATACAATAACAACTCTCTGAAGGTTTAATTCATCCAGGTCATAGCAGTAGTACGTCAGTGTGCCTGGAATTTCATCAGTTCCCCACAGTCCTCATCATCATATCACATCTCGACTTCTCAAACATCTTAGCCAACATAAAGAAAGTTTCCGAGGTCTTCTAGTTTATGAAAATATACAGAAATATACTTTCAATTTAAATATTAGACGCATTAGGCAAATACACACCTCATATTTACTGATGACGTTAGAGATTATTTGCTTATTTTACCTTGTGTTGAAATATAAATTCATTATTAAAATCACTTCCTACTTTAATTAAAACTACAATCAAACTTATTTTCAAATTATATGAGTAACTGATGTGATTGATATCCAATAACACATTCAATCAATGTGCATTTAGTTAATTATTAATATTAATAACAATTATGAATAATAAAATGCAATAAATTAACAGTAATGTTAAATATATTTAAATAAGAATAAAGAATTAATAACATATTTAACTCAGCGATAAAAAATAAAATAAAATAAATAAAAAATAATAATAATAAAAGACTCTTTAGCTATACAACACACATTGAGTACTTTTGTTCTAGACAAGACGTTTCCATAAATTCTTCTTAGCTGCTCGTTGGAGGTCATGAAGTCACCCATACTTCACTTCAAGACCTAATTTTTTTCTGTCTTGAATCAAAAATTGCTTGACTTCAGAGCCCCAATAAAATAATTAAAGAGGAAACAGCGCACAAGCACGACACCTTTAACCTCAAAATTCAGCTTTCATGAATATGCTAATAAAAAAACCCACCCACAATCCAACAGGTATCCTTTTTTCCACTTGGCCTCGATTTGCATACTAGAACCTGATTGGCTCTTACATTTCATGATGCAACAAAATTCACCTGTCTATATATATATATATATATATAGAAAGAGAGAGAGAGATAAATATGCTGTAAATATACCTTGCATCTCTCTGCCTCCATTCTTTGCTCATCGAGCTCCGCCCTCAGCCTCCGGATCTCCGCCTGCAGCTTCTCCACGTTCTCCTGCAGATGACTGGGAGAAGAAAAGGCTTGTTTCTGCATCTGCATGACACTACTCATCTCTCAAACACACACGGTTTAAAACACGAGCAGCTCTTACTCTTTTTCAGCTGTGAGGTGGATGATCTTCTTGCTCTGGTCTCTGATTTTGAGACCGAGCTTCTCGTTGGCCTGCCTGGTGAGACAGTAAACACTCAGAGATTCGGGTGACAGAAAATGAGAGAAGACAGAGATTCACAGGGTCACGCTTGCGGATTGGGAAATGAGTGCCAGAGAAAAATGACATTAAAAATAAATTAGTAAATACAGTGTAACAAATCAGTGATATCCTAGTGTGTAAAGCTGCAAAGCAAAATAGATTATAGTGCTTTATAAAGAATATGATAGGAAAAAATTCAAAAACTTAAGAGAGTAGCTCTAGAGCTGGGATTCTTTACCTCTGTGATTTTATTGTTTAAACATGAGCATGGTGGAGCTCACTATTAAATAAACCCTAGAGACTGCTGTGTGTGAAAATCCCACAAGATCAGCAGTTTATGAAATACTCAAACCAGCCCTTCTGGTACCAACATCCGTGCCACAATCAAAGTCAGAGAGATCACACTTTTTCTTCATTCTGATGTTTGATGTGAACATTAACTGAAGCTCTTGACCTGTATCTGCATGATTCTTTGCATTACGCTGCTGCCACATGATTGGCTGATTAGATAACTGCATGAATGTGTGTGTGTGTGTGTGTGTGTGTACAGGTGTTCCTAATAAAGTGGACAGTGTGTATCTTGATTAAGGGCAAATTTATTTTTAAATTCTCATTATTAAAATTATGAGATTATTATAAATCAAATTTTATGTGCATTTAGCCTGTTTTTAGATGCTTTTACTCATTTCAAGCATTAAATTTTCCTTTTCTACTGGCAGATAAGTTTGCTGTGGTGGAGGAATAAAAATGGTCTGTCAACAGAACCAGACTATTTCAAGCCTGAAATGTAGTAAAAATGTCTAGAAATAGGATTAATAATCATAATTTTGGCCTATAGTCTACATATAACAGGAAATACTAGATACATTCTATTACATTCTACATATTTTTACTTGCTAAGATGTCATTTTTTGCAGTGTAGAAGTATTCACCCAACTGTGCTGTGATCTTACTTTTGCTCTTTGACCCACTGGTTGACATTGGTCACCACCAGCTCGCTCTCTCGGTGCAGACGGGAACTGTCCGTGCGGGCGTCACCCAATGCCTGCCTCAACACCTCCGCCTCACTCACAGCGGCCCTGTACTTCTGCTCTACAGAGTCCAGCTCAATGTGTAAGGTTTCCAACTGTACAACACACACCCACACGCATACACACACACACACACACACACACACACACACACACAAAGGGGTTAATATGACAGAAGCCTTCTGAAGAAAGCTTGTGTGTGTATTTGTGTGTGTGTGTGTGCAAATGTTTAACCTGAGCTACTTTGGAGCAGTAGTTCTCTCTGAGGGAGGCCACCTCCACCTTCAGGAGCACCAGTTCCTCCTCTCTGGACTGCAGGGAGACGAGCTGCTGCTGACCCCAGAGCTGAGCGCGTGCCAGCTGGCCGTTTAGCTCCGCCAGACGCCCCTCAAACGCCCGAGTCTGAAAGTACAAGTCAGAGTGTTATTAACTCGAACCGTCTAAACTTATCTGTGTCAGAGTCAAGCGCATGCAGTGAGGAGTTAATACTGAAATTATGAGTATTGGTATTCAGATATTTCTTTGCGCTGTATTAAAAAAAAAAAAAAAAACAACACTTTCTCAGTAAATCTGTATAAAATAGATATAAACAAAGAGCTCAGTTTGTGATGACACTAAATAAGCTCTGTGGTTATGGGACGATTACAAGAGAATTTAATAGTAGCTAGCTAATCGCTGAGATAAGTTAGCTAATGTTAGTGATATTAGACTAACAGAGATGACAGGAGGAGTTTTAATGAGGGTAAAGATGTAGAGATGTTCCTAGCCCATCTATAGTTGTTTCTTGGGTGTAAATAAGTAAGTAAGTAAGTAAGTAAGTAAGTAAATAAGAAAATAAATAAATAAATAAATAAAGTCTTCCTATATTGATTCTATTTATTGGTTTACATGTCCAGAGATAGTGCAACTGTAATGTAATATTATGCTTACATACTGTTATATATAAAATACCATATTTCACAAGTATGAAATCATTTGAATTAACTGCACAGCAGTATTATCCAAGACATTCACAGTCTTTAATAACAAGAAATAGACACGTACGGTAGACAGCTTGCCTGTGTGTGTGTGTGTGTGTGTGTGTGTGTGTGTGTGTGAGAGAGACAGAGAGGGAAAGTGCGTGGGAGAACATTGAGAAGGTCTCACAATGACCTTTACACAATCCCTGAGCACATGCGATGTAGAAGAGAGCCAATAAAGGTAATGAAAAAAAAGCAAAGGCAATTAAAGTAGTGAGAGCGCTGAGTGTGTGTGTGTGTGTGTGTGTGTGTGTGTGTGTGTGTAGGTTCAATGACAGAACAGACACAGAATGCTCACACAGCTTTGTGCACACATACATGATTACAAAATATTTAATCTATATATCAAAATGCAGGCAGTGCAAACACACACACACACACACACACACACACACACGCACACTTCAAAATGATAAGTGCTATAAATGCAAACACGTAGAAATACAGCTTCCTCATCTTTCCTCATTACTGGTTCGCTCTGACTCCCCCTGCATGCTCCTGTGTTCTGCACAACCAGCGGCGATCATTAGTGGACTCGCACCGATCCAGCTGCAGCACGAGCAATTATTTTTAAAAGGCAGAACTGAAAACAGACAATTGACACACGGCACGACGCACACCCAGCACCGATCATTACTCCTGCAATCAGGGCAGAGAAGAAGCGACTCTGGATGGGGTTTCTGCTCCTCATTTTTTTATTTTTTTTATTTTTTGGACTGAGGAGTTTGCTGGCCACAAAATGACAAGGCATCTTTTCCTTGACCAATTAAAGTGGGACAGAGAGTGGGCCTGTGAGAGTGCAACACTGACAGCACTTAAAGAGGATGAAGTGAAGGCTGAAAGAGAGAGAGAGAGAGAGAGAGAGAGAGAGAGAGAGAGAGATGAGTCCAGATGACTGAACTGACTGGAGTGCACTCCACTTCCACACTCCGATCGATCCACCGTGTCACACTTCCACACCGCATTCACATCAACGATTCGTTAGAGGAAACAACAGGCCACTCAGACCACACAGAGAAATGTATGTGAGATAGTATAAGAACATACAGTTGAGTCTTGTTTACTTAATATTAATTTATAGCAGCAAGACATCTACAGTGCCTTGCAAAAGTATTCACCCCCTCCATTTTGTAGTGAACTAAAATGCACTAGGATTGTCATGATTCTATACAAAATTGTCCGTTATACTGAAGCGGGTGGAAAAATCAATATACATATCTCAAGTAAAAGTTGTGATTGCATAAGTATTCACCCCTGCTGCTGTTTAAAAAAAAAAAAAAAACACACCTAAGCAAACAGCATTATGAAGACCATGTGGTCTGGTTTCACATGTTTGCCTTAATAAATAAAGAGATGTCAATGCATATGCTTTCATTTAGCACCGACGGTGTGATTTATTAAACCCGAAAGTCCTTTTTCGACAGTGACTGTGTGCGCAAATGAATACAAATGAAATGAAGGTATTGCCTGACGTCTCTGTCAGTTGTCGACTTCACCAAGTCTCGACAGTAAGTTTATCAACATTATGCCTTAGTCTTTTAAAATCTCTATCAAAACTTCATGAGGAAAACTGGTCTCATATCAGATATATGTATATAGTGTTTTGGACAGTTTTTCTGTGTGTCTCATTGCCTGTAACTGGTGTTATACTGGAGCATCATGTTGACTCTTCTGCGATTATCTTTGAGATCTGAACTCGCCCCACTGCACGCATAAACCTCAGTACAACCCTTTCTACACAACTTGATGTGATTTGATTCACACAATTATTGTTTATAAATCATCCATTAACATGAGTTCTGTTGTCTCGTAGGAAGGAGGTGTCTCACCTCGTCCTGAGAGAGGCGGCTCTGACTGCGCAGCTGCTGCAGCTCTGTACTCAGCTCTGTGTTTCTCTCTTCCTGCTGGATCAGCCGCTGCTGCAAGCGTGTCATCTCCCGACTACGCTCAGCCAGCTACACACACACACACACACACACACACACACAGTTGTGTCAGGAATTTACGACATATAATCACTGTTATGTTGAGAACCAATCTGAGGTTTTTATTAATATTAATAATAATAACAACAACAACAACATCAGCAGCAGTAGTACTAGTAATAATAGTAATAGTCGTAGTATTAGTAGTGGTAGCAGTAGTATTACTACTAGTAGTATTAGGAGTAGCAATAGTAATAGTATTAGCGATAGTAACAGTAGGAGTAGTAGTAATAATAGTACTAGTAGTATTAGTAGTAATTGTGGTAGGAGTAGTAGTAATAATAACAGTAGTACTAGTAATAGTAATAGCAGCAGTAATAGTAGCAGTAGTAGTAGTATTAGTAGTAATAGCAGAAGTAATAGTAGCAGTAATAGCAGTAGTATTAGTGGTAATAGTAGTAGTATTTCAGATTAAAATGTATAAAATTCTATTGTATAAAATGTTGGATATATTTTAATATGTTCACAGCTGATTCTCTTTAATGCTATAACACACTTGATAAACATCTTTAATTATCCTAATTCATTAACGCAAGTTTTCCAAAAGCAGCTGTGAACCTCTTGGCTGAAAGTCTCGACGCGAGCGTCTCTCTCCTGCAACTGTTTCTGCTTGTCTGCCTCTTCCTCCTGCAGCCTGAGGGTGGCGCTTTGTAGCTCACACACCCGCTCCTGCAGCTACACACACACACACACACACACACACAAAAAGACAGGTGACAATCACACGTGGGGTATCTCTGGTCTTTATCATGTGTACCAGAGCATTATTTAAAGCTAACAGCCAGAGGATTTGCTCACACACCAATCAGATGACAGATACAGTCTGTTATGAGTGACAGATATTAAACTGGAATTACAGAGATAAATTTTCAACTGTAAATGAGCAAGGAGCTGAATCAGATCTGTTAAACTTATTAAAGATTTAGATTTAAGTTGCATACAGATGAGCAGTCAGCTGATCAATGTGCTTTGCCTTTGCCCGGGGGTGGGGGGGTGTTGGGGAGGGGCTTAGGGTGGGTTGGTAGGGGGGCATTTCTTCAGGATCTGTGCAAGTTTGAGTTTAGCTAACTCATTCTTTGAGAGGTTTGGAAGTAATTACTATGTTTTGAAGGAGAAATTTGGAGGGAACCTAATCAAATTGGTACGGAATTACCCGTGGAAATACGGGTAATAAAGCGTAATAAATGTGCTACATCATGTAAAAGAAAACATGATTCATCAGACCAGGCCAACTTCTTCCATTGCTCCATGCTCCAGTTCTGATGCTCAGAAAGGGGCAGTGGTAGCTCAGCGGTTAAGCTGTTGGACTACTGATCATGAGTTCAAGCCCCAGCACCACCAAGCTGCCACTGCTGGGCCCTTGAGCAAGGCCCTTAACCCTCAACTGCTCAGTTGTATAAAAAATGAGATAAATGTAAGTCGCTTTGGATAAGGGCGTCTGCCAAATGCCATAAATGTAAATGCTCACGTGCCCATTGTAGGAGCTTTCAGCGGTGCACAGGGGTCAGCATGGGCACTCTGACCGGTCTGCAGCTACGCAGCCCCATACGCATCAAGCACTGTGTGTTCTGACACCTTTCCATCATAGCCAGCATGAACTTTTTCAGCAATTTGTGCTACAGTAGCTCTTCTGTTGTTCACGCACATCAGTTAGCCTTGGGTGCCCATGACCCTGTCGCCGGTTCACTGGTTGACCTTCCTTGGACCACTTTTGGTAGGTCCTAACCACTGCATACCGGGAACACCCCACAAGACCTGACATTTTGGAGATGCTCTGACCCAGTCGCCTAGCCATCACAATTTGGCCCGTGTCAAAGTCTCTCAGATCCTTACGCATGCCCATTTTTCCTGCTTCCAAAACATCAACTTTGAGAGCTCACTTGCTACCTAATATATCCGACCCCTTGACAGGTGCCACTGTAACGAGATAATCAATGTTATTCACTTCACCTGTCAGTGGTTTTAATGTTATGGCTGATCGGTATATATTTTGACAGTGAGCAAAACGATGATCATAACGAAATCCTGCTCACAGCCACATGTTACAAAATGACAGCCAGCCAAACAGTTAATCAAGTTAGATAATTCTCTTAAAATCGGAAGGACATGGAGTGTATCTAATCTGCATATCTATATATTCAGAGATCCAGGTACTTTTAATAAGGGTATAGGTGGAGAGATTTTCAGCAAATAACTATTTTTGATAGATTAAAAATGATGTTTATGATGACAAGGGTTTAAACCCATGATGTAAAATGAACAGCATATGCATATATGTGTGTGTGTGTACCTGGTTTCTGACTGTTTCCAGGTCAGTTCTGAGCTGATCTCTCTCACACTCCAGGCTGTCCTCTCTCTGACGTGTCCTCTGTACCCAGTCCAGCTGTTCCTGCTGCCGGGCCTGTTCCTGTGCCAGCTCCACACGCAAAGCCTGAGCCGTCACAGAGTGTTCCCTCAGCTTGCCCACATATACACACACACACACACACACATATACATAGGGCTTAGCGCTTGCAAGACTGATAACTGATCAGCTATGCTTAGTGAGGAGCACACCATTAAAGTAGCCACAAGTGATTTTTAAAAACAGCTAAATAAGTCTCCTGAGTTTGGGTTACTGTTTGTGTAGAGTTGTGCGGGTTCTCACTGTGTTTGCATGGGTTTCTAGGTTCTCCAGTTTCCTTCCAGCTCCTGAAAATATGCCAGTAGGTGGACTGGTGACTCTAAATTGCACCTAGGTTTGAACGAGTATGTAAATGTGTGTGTGTGTGTGTGTGTGTGTGTGTGTAATGCCCTGCAACAGGGCATTCCTCTCTCACAACCAGGATAAAGCGCTTACTGAAGATGAATCAATGAATGTGACAGCTATCACTAGCGAGCAAAATCACTTAGAGCAGCTTTAACGCCAGTCAGTACTGAACAATATGGATCAGTGGAATGTTTTGTGGTGGCAAGAATTCAGGTACTGAGATGCAGAAGAAGAATCACCGCCTGCGCACGAGCATGTCACCAGACAAATCGGCACTAGAACGTATACGACACATACAACAATACGTGATGCTGAATTCAAAAACTTCCTGTTTTCCTTGTTCGACCAGGATGAGGAGGTTGTGAATACCTGCTCCTGCATGTGTGTAAAGGTCTCTCTGGTGCAGTTCAGCTCCTCCTGGAGCTCCTGGTTCTCCTGCTGCAGCCGTGAAGCCTCCTGCTGGGCGCTGAGCTGAGCCTGCCTGCTGCAGCCGGCCTCCAGCTTCA
This sequence comes from Pangasius sanitwongsei, assembly GCA_037576675.1. Taxonomy (NCBI): domain Eukaryota; kingdom Metazoa; phylum Chordata; class Actinopteri; order Siluriformes; family Pangasiidae; genus Pangasius; species Pangasius sanitwongsei. Next base: position 2,732,002 of record CM075013.1, on the reverse strand, counting down.
CCTGCTCCAGCTGAGTCCTGCAGGTGAAACTAGAGTGTGATGCCTGTCCAGTCTATCATGGTGTACAGGATATTTGGAAACTGGCAATACAAGAGAAATGAGAGTAGAACATTCTGTGACCACAGGACTACAGGCGGGAAGTGAGCGCTGTGAAAAAGCTGGCGTACTTTCATCGCAGCTTATCACACTACAGTCCACACTTCCTCCACAACATCTAATTTGCTGTAATTCTCTCTCTCTCTACTGTTTAATCAAGCTCCAGGAAGCTCACTCTGTCTTAATTGGAGCATGATGCCATGCAGAAACGGTGAGCGTGGCAGAAAAAGGTTGTTGGTTGTAATCAGACAAGGCAAGCTTAAACATTTAATGAACGAGCCCTGAAGCTAATTAGAGATGGGTGGAGGATGAGCTCAGCCACCGATGGAGCATGAGGGCCTGAATCACGACTCAGAAAGCATCAAGCGAAGCAGCTAATCCAATTAAAGTCCCATCACATCTCTCTCCACTGTTCTCTTTTATCAGCAACTCAAAATGAGCACAGCATGTAAAATCACTCCACATACAGATGTGTTACAGTGTCACTCATTCATCCTAATGTTCTACTTTCTGCTCTGTAGCCGGTCCCACATGGACTCTCATGCTCCTTGTTTCAGTGGATAATCACCTGGATACTGTAGTTTTGTAGCTCATTCCTGGGCTCTTATTCACAATCTGCTCATGCGGAACATCCTATACATTCAGGAGTTTTTGTCGTTGCTATTCTACACCTGTATATTTAAATATTTCTCTCTTCTCACCCAGGAGAGGAAGGTCAAGTCAAGGTTTCTTCATCATTTCTTCCTCGCCACCGTCTCCTCTGCTTTGCTCATCAGGGATCTACATCTTCACCTGGATTTCTGTAAAGCTACTTTGTGACTATGTCTGTTGATAAACGTGCTGCAGTAGGGTTTCCCATACTAGGGGTCACGTGATTTACAAATGGGGTCGTGAGATAAACTGGCACCGCCTCATGTTTCGTTTGGTTATTTTAGAAATTTATATTTTTGTGTGCTAATATTTTTAAAAGTTACTGGGAGTCACTTTCAGACAAGCCATGTTTAAATTAATATGTGCTATTTTAGTCTTTTCACCAAATTCCCCCGTCCATCTACCTCCAAACTAGTGTTGCATCTCAAATCACAAACATATGCACTATTCTAGACCGTTATCATGTACTAACACTAATCGGTTTTCCATTACAGTAAGTGTTTGAATTTTAAAAACCGCTCTCGTCACCTTCAAACCTACTGAAACGTCTGTTCTGCATACAAGTGTTCTGGACACTCGAGATTAGTATATACTTTTGAATATAAGGTGGTGGGATTAGCGTCAGGCCGTATCACACCACCCCGGCAAGGATTATTTTTCCTATAACAGCACAACACTTCCCGCTAGACCACTAAGACAGTACAAGCAATATTCCTTTGGTTTTCAGTCATGTACATTACACATATTTCACACATATGTTATTGACACATTAAAATGTGCAAATGTTATATATAGTAGTCCTATATTATAAATCTAAAATTTTTAAAAAATGTAGGGAGGTCAAGGCTTGGGGTCGCAGAAAATTCATAATGTACATTTGAGGTCATTTGGCCAAAAAGTTTGTGAACCCCTGCAGTATAGAAATAAAACCAAATTGAATTTTAGTTCTGGTTCTAGTCATGTTTATCATGTTGTTTATGCCGTATCACGCAATTCTCTAAAACACAAATGCTGCTTTTCAGTTGAGTCAGTAGTATTTTTGCACATGTACATTTATAAGAATATTTCTAATTTTATCTTTAGTAGCTCTCATAAGACAAAATAATTAACTTGTATTAAGAAGTACTACACAGCCTATTGAAAAGGTGATAAATCATGATGTGAGTTTTTAATTAAACGCATGGTATTTTTGTTTAAAACAGGAACATGTCAAACTGTAACACTCCAAACATGGAAGAACTTAACTCAGTTGAAAAAAGAGAAGGAAAAGAGAAAGACAAAGTCAGGACCTGTCACCAGACCGAGGGTAATGAGGTAGGTATATTATGAAATGCTGTGTCACTTTTTCGATTAGGGGAGTGTGAGAAACCGAGCTTAAAACCATGCTTTCCTTTATACATTTCTCTCTCTCTCTGTCTCTCTCTCTCTCTCTCTCTCTCTCTTTCTGTCTCGCTCATTGACAAACCGACCACGGTAGCAGCTAATCGATCTCCCGCGCGATTCCTGAGCCCACCCTCGCCAGGATGATCAATATCCCTGGCAATTAGAATCCCCTATCTGCATGGCTGCAGGGACCTCGCCGCGTCTCCACGGCCCACAAACACCCAATTTAGTCCTCAGCCTATCGCTTAATTACTAAATCCTCCGTAATGCGTATTGGCAGGCGGACGGCGGCGCTTTAGCATTAGCTCCTACGCCTGACTGAACAAGTGACCTTTGGCAAATGGCTGGCTAAGGTGCTGAGAAGTCACTGCTGCATGTCGTCTCATGATTGTTTAAACATCTGATCTCCAGGTGAGGCCACGAACCGATGAAGACCACGTGTGCGTGGAAATGCTCTGAAGGCTGAGCAGGAGATAACAGCCAGAGAACGTTCCAGATTGAATGGACTTTAATTTCAGCTTCCCCAAAAATCAAATCTCCCAAATAATTGTGGAGAGGATCTGCTTTCTTCATTCTACATGTGGTACAGAATTCAAATGAGAGTCAATGTGCACTTACCTCACTCCGATATTCACCGAGTGAATGTGTGTTTGAGGTGTACCTGCAGTCGTGGAGCTCCTGCTCGCTAGATTCCAGCCTCTGTTGGACTCTCCTGAGCTCGGCATGAAGTCTCCTCTGGCTCTGCTCAGCCCGGACCACCTCGGCTACTCGCTCTGCCAGCTGCTCCTGCGCTCGCTGTTGCCCGCCCTCCAGCAGCAGCACCTTCTCCTCAAGACGAGCCAGTTCCTGCGCTGGAAGGCCAATACACACACACACACACACACACACACACACACAGAGGGAAAATAAGTTTTGCATGCAAATATGGTATAAATGCTGTCCAGTCATTGTAAAACATATTTATTCATAAAACATAAAATGATCAGTTACTACTTGACAAATACTCATATATTACCACCCAGGTTTCTCACCGCCGTCTCTGCAGCTGCTCCGGGCCTCCTTCAGCTCGTCACGGATCTGCAGCAGCTGTGTGCGGAGCTTGCCGCACTCGTTCTCCCTCTCTCTCTTCTCTTTCTTGGCTTGCCGGAGTTCTGCCTGTAGAGCCTGAATGGTGGCGGCGTGCCTCTCTGCCTCCGCTGCCTTGCCTCGGATCTTATCCCGCGCCTGGACCAGGTCTGCCTCAGACTGCCTCAGAAGCGTGTCTCTTTTCTGCACGGCCTGCGGGACATGGCGACGCACACTCGTGAGCTTATTTACACGTACTGCATGCTTTATGTGTCAGGAGAATGACACCCTAGCTAAGAGTTTCTTCTTAAAATCTATTCATCAAACAACTAAAAGGAACATCTGCGTTTCCTAATGAACTCCTATGCTTAGAGAACGGGCGAGGTTGACCTTGATGCTACTGATGTTACACGTACATGTGCCACATTGTTTGCTCATGAGATCAATTTCATTTCATTTAACTAGACTATTGATTATCAGTGTGTAAAGATGGAAAAGAAAGTCGACTGTCGGATGATGTGCTTTCTGGGGAAGGCGCTGATGTGTAAAATGGCTCATTCACAGATATTCACAGTTCATATAACTGCATTGGCTCATGTGGGCGAATTGTCAAACCTTGATCTCGGATGGTGCTGCATTACTAGTAGATGATTGACTGCATTTCTCAACTCCACAAAATCCAAATAATACCTTTTTAAAAGCTTGCTGTCATTGAAACACATTAACCTTGAATGTACTATTAAATGCCAGTAGCGAACATTCAGGATTTTTCATGAAACATGTAGCTGATGCTTGTAATAGAAGAAGAGCAATAGAAGAAGCTGGCCTTGTCAAAACTCTGTGTCTGCGTTTGCTTACAAGCCTTAGCCAAGCTATCTGTATATATGTGTGTGTGTGTGTGTGTGTGTATGTGTGTATACCTGCTCTTTCTGTACACACTGCCTATGAGCTGCCTCTAGTTTTTCCTCCAGTTCGGTGACTCTGAGCTCCAGAGCGTCCACGTCAGCCTGTCTGCTCTGTGCCTCACACACAGCATCAGCCTGGAGCTTCCTCATCAACTCCTGCAGCCTTCGCACCTCTGACACATACACACACACACACACACACACAGACATTAACCCATAGGGCATTGCAATATCATTAGAATTGTGAGAAGTGTCATTTTTTTTTGTTTCGTTTTTTCGTAACTGAGTGTAATCCAGGTCTAAAATGACAGAAATGTTCAGCATTATCTCTTGCGCATGGTCTAATATCCCATACGTAATAAACTAAAAGAACAAAACAGAATTTCTGTTCATGACTGCAGGGTTTCAGTACTTCTGACTCGCTGAGGGAGAATGGTGGCATCATCGCTGATGCAGTTTCGCCAAAATCTCAGGAGAAAAAAAAAAGCATTCAGTTTGGCACTGAAATCTCTTCATCATCGTATTTTCATTTCTAATATTTAATCACTTTTGAAAATAATTCGAATATACTTTACTGCTGAATGTGTATCATGAGTGAGAGGATGAAAGAAGGAGAGTGCACGAGACAGAGAGAAAGAGACAGAGGTAGACAGACAGAGAGAGGGAGAGTGAAAGGGAGAGAGAGACAGGAAGCGAGAGATAAAGAGAGACAGAGAGAAGAGTGAGTGAGAGAGGGGAGAGACAGAAAGCATGAGAGAGACAGACAGAGTCAAAAAGAGACAGAGAAAGCGAGAGGGAGAAAGACAGACAGAGACAGAGAGAAACAGAAACAGTCAGAGAGAAACAGAAACAGACAGAGAAAGTGAAAGGGAGAAAGAGAGACAGACACAGAGAGAGAGAGAGAGAGAGACAGATGGACAGACAGATAGAGATAGAAAGTGTGTTTGAATTTGAATTTGATGGAGACAGACAGAGACAAACAAAGAACCAGTCAGAGAGAGAGAGAGAGAAAGAGACAGGTAGAAAAAGAGCACCAGATAGGGAGAGAAAGACAAACCAAAAAGAAAATATACTGAAGTAATATAAAGACACACACAGAGAGCTCCACACAGAACTTCACGGGTTCCCCAGAGGGACAAACTGAAGAACCGTTTAGGTGCAAGGTTGAACTTGAAATGCAGAGCTCCCCAGCCGTACCCACATGAGAAGAGGTCAGTTTCAGCGGCGTGAGCTGCTGAAGGAAGGATGGAAGAGTGTTTGGCAGACGATTAGCAGACAGAGAGCAGGAAGTTGCACTCACCCGCCAGGCTGCCATCTCTGAGCTGCTTCTGCGCCTGTGCTTCCTCTTTGAGCTTCTCCAGCTCTGACTGACAGGTTCCAGAGTGCTCCAGGGCCTGGGACAGCGCCTGGACACACACACACACACACACACACACACACACACACACACACACACACACACACACACGTCACATATCTATACCCGTGCCTCGGTGAAGGCGCAGAGAAGCTCGAGGCATGAGAGCGGTCCACTTGAGCAGTGAAACCCCCTCACTGCCCTCAGGCCGTCTCTCCACCTCTCCTCTCCTCTCACTTAGTGTCCACTGCACATGCAAAATGTCCCACGCATACACACACCGACTTCCTGACAGGTGTCACCTCAAATCTGACGACAAGACCAGGAAGTGTACGTGTCCCATCTACTAATCATAACACCGACCTGGAGCTCGCGTGTGTCATGTCAGATGTCAGTGTGTATAACCTCTCCACCTCTCCTTTCATTTACTCCATTTCCTTTTTTGAACTGGATGTAAAAACTTTTCTGTTCTCAACACTTTCAGTATCCCTTTTCCATTTGTTAGGGCATTTTTTGGCTAATTTTTCCTTCCTGTACATTTTCTCTAAAATTCCTGTAAAATATTATTATTATTATTATTATTATTATTATTACTACTACTACTACAAGGTTTGAATGGCAAGAAAGGGACCAAAAGAGAGAGACAGGGAGAGAGAGAGAGAGACAGCAAGCAAAAAAACAAGTGAGTGAGAGACAGGGGAGAGAGACAGTGAGAAAGAGGGAGGGAGAAAAACACAGAGAAAAAAGAGTTACAGAAAGAGAAAGAGAGATTGTAGGAGAGATAGATAGAAAGAGACCAAGAAAGAAAAAGAGACAGAGGGCAACAGAAAGAGAGAGAGACAAAGAGAGAAAGACAGAGAGTGCAAAAGAGACAGAAAGGTAGTGAGTGAGTGTGTGTGTGTGTGTGTGAGCGAGTGTGTGAGTGAGTGAGTGTGTGTGTGAGCGAGTGTGTGAGTCAGTGAGTGAGTGAATGAGTGTGTGTGTGTGAGCGAGTGTGTGAGTCAGTGAGTGAGCAAGTGTGTGGGTCACTGAGTGAGTGAATGAGCGAGTGTGTGTGTGTGTGTGTGTGCCACTCACTGCACCTTTGGCCTATGCAGATTAAAACAGAAGTAAATAACTTTGAATAAACTGAGTGCTAAATAAAAACTACAAAAAGAGGGGAAAAAATAAAAATAAAAGCAAAAAAAAAAAGGAAAACGGATGGCAGGCAAGTTTGTGGCAGAAGTTGATGTCTGACCCTCCCTCATTTTACCCCATTAAAATAACGAGGTGTCACGAGGCTGCGGTTCGGTGGCTGACACCCGTCAGAACAAATCTATATTTCATGGGCACTTACAGATGTATAAATAGCCAAATGAGGGGCTGTAAGTGTGTGTAAAATGCCACTAAAAGGTTGCTGGTGGATGGTGGTACTGTCAGCACGGCCAGCGGGTAATCAATCAGCGGCCGGTGGCAGGAGAGGGCCACTAAATCACGCTGATGCTAACACGGAGCTGCAGCTACAGTAAGACGCCACTGCTTCACCTGATACGACAGCCTGACGGATCGCTCCACTACAGTCCATTAAAGCTCAACGACGCTGCCACAACAAACTATTAGTCACACGGAGCCGGGCCGAGACTGTCAGGATGGGGCTCGGGATGGAGCGGCTGAATTTTGACACGCACACAGTTTGCGTTCAGTTTGAGGAAGTCACCTGTTCCAGTTCGCGGATGCGACAAATTTGGGAATCGTAGTCTGACTGGGAGTGCATGTGAGTCGCTCTGTAAAGAGAGAAATCAGACTGGAGCTTCAGCGCAGCCTCCTCCTTCTCTTCCACCTGGAAAAGTGACAGAATCACAGATTTAATACATTTATTAAAAGAATATTCAAAGTTTTTTCAGCCTTTGCATCTGTACGTGCTAAGAAAGAGCTGAAAGATCCCTTAATAAACCTTTAAACGATGCAGCTCTATAGCACAAATTCAGAACTCCCGTAGCAATAAAGGTGTGTGGATGAGACAGACATGAGGAAAAAAAACCTCACCAAATCTTCTCTTATGGCATTTTATCCAATTTCAGCACTGGAACATAACAGTAAAATTATTTCCGGTTATTTTACAGCAGCAGTTCCCAAACTAGGGGTCGTTGTTTACAAACGGGGTTGTGAGAGAAACTCACAATCTCTTCTTCTGCTTCATTCAATTATTGTACAAATTAATATTAGAAATATCACAGATGAACTTGATGTGCTAATATTTTTAAATGTTACTGGGAGTCACATTCAGACAAGCCACATTTAAATTAATATTTGCTATTTTAGTCTGCATTAGTGTCACATTTACACATCGACGCCCTGCTAAACGAACTAGCCCTGTGTCTCAAATCGCATCTTTATGTACTATTGTAGGCCGTTATAGAGCACTAACACTAACCGGTTTGCCTATTACAGTCAGTGTGTGAATTTTAAAACCTATAATGCAGCCTTCAAGCCTACCAAAAGCTCTGTTTTGCGTAACAGCATTCTGGACTTTTCGATTTGAGACGCAGCTCATGACAACAATCATGACAACAGCGGATCGTTTTAAGAGAGATGGAGCTCTTCAACGTCGCTTTGCATAAAACCTCGAAACATTTTATAGTTTGTCTTGGAAACCTGATGAACAAGAAGGTTTGGGCTCTGACATGCCGTCTAGTGAATGGTTTTTAGTCACTTATGTTACACATACGTACGTTATTGACATATGTACACTTCAAATATTACAGTATTATAAACTATAATATAATATAATATAATAAATCTGGAATTTAAAAAATGCCCCTAAAGCCTTTTCACATTGATTTTTAAAGTTGTATTACAATCTCTGCCTTATGTGTAATGAGATATTATGTTAAATTGGGCCTTTTCCTCCAAATAACATCACTTCCCACTTCCCAGAAACACAGATATGTCTATTTATCTGGGATAAAAAACATCCTTGTGGAAGGACACTGTGTAATGTTGGTTGTACTGCGTCTTTTCCAGTCTGTGAATTATTCTGACAGCTGCGGAGAATTCAAGGCTGCGTTCCAAACTGCACACTGTGCATTAAACTGTAACGACACCACCAGTGTACTGACGCACTATTTAACATGAGAGTATGTGGCTTAGGATAGAGGTGTGTATAGGGGACTAGGATCCTGCAGAACACACACACACACAAAAATAATGATTAAAAAAAAAAAAAAGACTGGAGAGAGCAGTTTTTATTTTTATGAAAGTGAGAGCTGGCAGTCGGATATAAAACTCACCTGACAAAAAAGGCTGTTTATTAATGTGCATTCATTCATTCATTCATTCATTCAGGATCACTGTGATTTAAATGACTAATTTATTTATAAAATTAATTGCGATTTAGAAAATTTCGCAGGCAGGTACAGATAAGAAATGTCTCGTGCACTTCGTTTCATCACTTCATAACAATAGAGTGTTACAAGAATAAAATTGTGCACATCAATGTGCCAGTTAAAATCATCAAGTAGCAAATGTAAGAACAAAACCTCTCCCCTTTCTTTAACTAGCTTTAGCCTGCTAGCTCACTCTGTTGGTTGTGTGAGTCAGTAAAGGTGATCTCTGAGCTCTTAGACAGGTTACAGCGAGCTAGCTGAACAACTTTATCAACATGTGTGCATCAAGTGTGTGTATTCTTACCAAATGATCAAAAAGGATACTTCTCTAACACTAACTAATAAACAATGCTGTCTCACAATACAGACTGATTAGATGTCCATCTTCCTGTCTCTCTTCGTCTGGTCTCTCTCTCTCTCTCTCAGCAGGCTGAAAGTTTACTAGGTGCTCAGTTAAAGACAGTTTTTGAGTTTTTGGGATCACATGTAAAGTCATGCATATTCACTAAGGGGTTATGACTGGAAGACCTGTGTGCATGTGTGTGTGTGTGAGAGATGTGGACTAAACTTGAAGAGAGCAGGATCAATACAGCCTCTGTGTGATGCAACATCTAGAGGCTGCTAATGGAGCGATGACCCCTGTTCTGAGAAGAAGAGGAATGAAAAGGGAGGAAATGTCAAGCTGGAGAAAGGGAGGGGCTTGTGTCCGTCTATGTGACATTCACACAACATCAAAGAGTGTCACGCAATCCAGAGCCTCTCAAACAACTACAAATCAATACAAACTCCAACTCCCAGAATCCTGTTGGAGAGGATGTCCGCTCTCTCTCTCTCTCACTGCTCACCTGCAAATCCTCTTTCCAGTGCTAATATACTCTAATGTAGCTGCTTAACGCTTTCTGTCCTGTCCATGTGTTGACACACCAAGTCGAGACACTCGGCACTTAATGTGGGCCAAACTATCTCACACACACACGCGCACACACACACACACACACACACACACACACACACACTTAAAGACAGATAGGCAGCTGCATTCACGATTTCTAAATCTTTTTTTTTTTTTTCTCCAGTATTTCATGTCCATACTGGCTTCATGCCATGTGAATACCAAACCCGAGAAGTTGCAACCTCCAGGACTCATTCTGACCTGACCGCGCAGGGTGGCCATGTTGTCTCGGAGTGTGTCAATGACCAGCTCACACTCCTGCGCGTGGGCGTGGCTTAGCTCCAGCTCCCTCTTTGTGTCTCTCAGCTGCCGGCTCAGAGCGGTCAGCGCCTCGTCACCGCTCTCCAGCTGAGCACAGCGCGCCTCCACATCGCCGCGTAGAGCCACGATCTCTGCCTGCAGACGCACCACCTGCTCCTCCCGCTGCACCACCTGAACACACACACACACACATACAACACACACGTTTAAAAAGCATACACAAACACACACTACTAACACACCACTGGCCTAAAGGTCATCTGACTCATACCATCACCAGCGTGAAGCGTAAACGGCACAGAAATGCGTAAAAATCACACTGTTCTACGTTCTATAAAGTTTGAACTTTATTTCCAACCGTCTATAACAATGTTCTGATCGTGTAACCGAGAGCTTTGCGCAGGATTGGCAATTTTTAATTGCGATTATTTCAGTTTATACCACATGCAATATTTTATAATGAACTCAGTTAATTCACTTCCCCCAAATAGAAAGCAATGACATTTAAATACAGCAGAAAAAGGTTTTCTTTGTAACAATTACATTTCTAACATGTAGTCTAAATGCAAATCGAGTTCAGTTAGCAAATAAGCAAATCCATTTAAATGGGAAGAGAAGGCAAAATGAGTTTGCTTAAGACATTTTTCAACTACGTTTTTCATTTTTTCTCCTTTTTTGTTAGCATTTATTTTACGACTTATTTTCTCCGTGATTTCTATTTAAAAAAAATCTTTTGTTTTCAAGTTCTTTAACCTTGAACATATTGTTTGTGATTATGGATTGTCTTATTCTTTGTCTGATTTTTAAACTTTTAGGTAAAGTACTCTGAGACTTTGAAACACCTGAGCTCTGCTCTGCCTCCGCTCCTCCTCGTGGCTCTGCAGCGTGCTCTCTAGCTCTGCGATCTTGCTCACACAGCTCTGGTATTTCTGCTTGTAAATCTGCACGGACTCGCTGAGTGGCTGCATCCGGGCCTCTGCGTCCGACGCCGATCTTTGAGCCTCGAGTAGATTGGCCTTCAACCGAGTCAGCTCTGAGTCCTGAGAGCGTAGAGCTGCTTCCTTACAGGAGACCTGGCAACACAACAGCACACCAACACACACGCATACACACTGCTCAGTAAGAACATAACAGAAGAATCTGCACTCTGTAGCCTTTTAATTTTAATTTTGAGGTGTAGGTACGAGTGCATCAGCGTTATCCTGGGTTTTAGTGTGTGTTCACATATACAACGTTTAGTCCATTTGAATGGAACCCTGATGAAGGATGAAAGATGAGCTTTAGTCTCTAACTGAACACCTAAAAGGTGACCATGTAGGTAGGAGTATGGAACAACAAAAACACTAGGAAATGGCTCATATGTAAGAGGTTCACCTCGTCCTCGGCGTCTCTCTGCTGTCTCTGCGTCGACTCCAGCTCTCTGTGCAGCCGCTCCAGATTGGCTCTGTGCTGATGGAGGCGACTCTGCTCCTCCCGCAGCTCACTCCTCAGCTCACGCACCTCTTTCTCACGGCTCTCCCTTTGGCCCTGCGCCTCCTGCTGCCACTGGTGTACCTCGGCACCGAGTTCACACAGCGCCTCCCGCTGGCTCTCACACTGAAATGCAGCCACTGGCATTAAATTTTTTTTATAAACTAGCAGCACATGCAAGCATACAAGATACATTAACATTCTGACTTATAGCTCAGTTGGAATAATAAAAAAGTCTTCACACAAAAGCATTTTGTTAAATAGTATGAAATGATTACAATAAGAAAGAAATCAAAGTTCATGTTAATAGGTTTAAAATGTTTAATATGCCTTAATACCAGTAAAATAACTACACCTGGTCAAGAAACATCTCTACACCCAAACACTCATTAAATATACAAACTACACATGAATATGCAAATTTGGAAACGCCCCCCAATGTTCCTTATTGCATCACTAATATCATTAATATAAGCTAACTGAGCTAGCTGGGTAGCTAACTGCTAGTAAACAAGCTCACATTTCTCAGTATCGGGAACATTTCATCACTGATTTATTCAACTTCAGTCAAACCTGTTAAATTATAATGTTACCACGACAACCACTATCTGTTCATCACAATCATTAACAGCTCTACTCAGATGGTATCCTTGAACATGATTCAAGGATATATATATAAGTAGATCTGGTAATACATATGTATGTATGTATGTATGTTTGTATGTGTGTGTGTGTGTGTGTGTGTGTGTGTGTGCGTGTATAGCCCCGCCCCAAAATGAGTTTTAAATGAACACTAAGACAGTAATAAATCTGATCCAAACCCTGAAGTCTACATTAACTGAATCAGCATGCTGAGGAGGGTACAATTTAAACGTCACACTTTTGAGCTCAGAAGGAGTTTAAGACGAGCATTTCTCCAGCGCACAAATATGAATGATTTTAAAAAACACTCTCCTCGGGAGTCTGGAAAGAGCTGAGTGTCATCAAGGTTGCACCTCAGGTGACAAAAAAAAAAAAAAAGCACTGTTAGTGAGTGAGTATAAGAAGATTTACCACATGTTGATGTTACGTTAATATTTCACTGCCAATACTCCAACGCAGCAATGTAACTAAATATAACAGCGTGTGTATGTCTGGAACGTTCACCGGTACGTGATGCAACGTCTCATTTGAACTGTTCAGTCAAGTCACACAAGCAGCTCAAATTCTCTTGACTTTCTATCTCCAAATCTACAGCAAAATCAAACCACCTCCTCATCACCAGAGCTACACCAATCTGCATTACTGAGAATAATAAATCAAGAGAACAAGCTAGGCTAGCAAGTTAGTCAATACTAGCTAGAACTGGTAGCACAAGATACTAGCCAGAAAAGTGTGAAACACACATAGCATGACTGTCGATGTTACGGTAATGTTGACATTAAATTCAGTTTTTCACATGCACATAAATTTTTGCATAAAAATTTAAATGGAGATTTAGTGTACATGTAAACAGTTTATTCGAAGTCTAGAGTCAAAATGAAATTCATTCGGATTGACGAAAATGTTTGCATGTAATCGCAGCCACAGATAAGCGTGCGGTGGAGAGCGGCGAGTCCTGCTCGCTCCGACAAACGCTCCTGTGGCACTTTAATGACAGCAGCTCGGCATTAGATTATTAGACTCCGGAGTGTAATATGCCAGATGGGATAATATATTTTTTTTCCTCCCGCTGATGATGCATTACAAAAATAAGGAGCAGTGGAACAGCTGTCTTGTCGGGGAAAAGTAATAAATCACACTGGCTCACTCAAAACATCCAAACACACCCATACACACCACACATACATACACACACACACACAATACGATATTAGCTTTGTTTGATTTATTCAGCTTGGTGTCCCCTCAGCATGGTGGTGTAAAACACACACGCACGGGGGGGAGAGGGGGAGGGAGAGAGAGAGAGAGAGAGAGAGAGAGAGGGCAGATTGGCCTGCATTTACCTTGCGAGCGTCATTAAGAGCGCTGCACTAATTGTGTTGTTTTAAGAGAGTGAAATCCGATAATGACTCCATTAGTGACTCGGCTGCAGCAATGTCTCTCAGGGGCGACGGTGAGAGGACAACAGGAGTGTGTGTGTGTGTGTGTGTGTGTATGTTGGGTCTTAACTGAGAGAGAAGGAAATAAAGAGAAGAGTGGGGAGCAGGAACACAGAATAAATGAAATAAGAGGCGAGAGAATAAGCAGAGACGAGGAGAGACGGCGTGAACATTCCTTGCGGATGAAAGCGAGAGAGAGAGAGAGAGAGAGAGAGAGAGAGAGAGACGGACGGAGAGGAAGACAGACGGATAGAGAGTCTAATCAATATTACACTCATGGCTGCATACATTACCGCATCAATCAGTGCTAAGCTGCGGTGTAATTTTCTAACTCCCCTATTTCTCTCTCAACCTCATCACACAGACAGACAACACCCCATGGCTATTTCTGATGAGTTTCAGTGGCTGAGAGAGAGAGAGAGTGAGAGAGAGAGAAGAAAAAAAGAAAACTGTTTATGGAGCTCTCGCTCTCTCCCCTCTCTCTCTCTCTCTCTCTCTCTCTCTCTCCACCACTGATTAATTTCCAAACTCGGCCAGCAGTGTCATTAGCATAAAATTTCCATGGATCAAGCCCCTGCAATGAAACTCCTTCATCAAGTCGCTTGTCAAACATAAAAATTTCAAATCTCATTTTGTTTCTAATATCATTTTCATACTGACAAGACGAGAAGGGGTGTGTGTGTGTGTGTTCGCAGAGGGAAAGGACAGGACAGAAGGAGAGACAGAAATGGGATGCTCTCAGGCACAGCACAAACTGAGTTATCAAACAAAATTAAAAGAGCTGTGAGCTGCTTTGCAAGTGTCAAGTGTTAAATGGGTCGACTTTTTTTTTTTGGTTGATGGCCAGAAATGGGGTTCAACACGGAGTCCAGCTGCTCGACATGGAGCCTCTTTATGCTCTTTCAGATAAAGAGGGCCCTCGCTCATCCTCTTTGCATAATGCTGCAACCAACCAAACCCACACACACACACACACACAAACACACACTCCTCCCTCCAGAGCAGTGAGGTTTTTTAATCCTGCAGATATTTCTGTTTGTACCTGTCTGCAGTATTTTCTGATAAACTCGGCTGGTCCAATTCCCAAATATAATTTAAAATAAGCAATTTAAACACTGCTAAAAGTGTATTTTTCAAAATGAAAACATCTAGGCTACATGCTTTTAGCCTATAATAAATCAGGAATCATTTTAAACTGAATGCAAATATTTCATCAGATTCACACACTAATTTACACCCCAGTGGCAACTTGGAGTCAGCAATCCACCTACTGGAATGTTTTTGGGACGTGGGAGGAAACCGGAGAACCCGGATGAAACCTACATGGGAGAACAGTCGAAAATCCACACAGACAGCAAACCAATCTCCCGACTGAATCGGGGACCCTGAAACTGTGCCGCCCTTTTCATATTATTGTTATTTGTTTTAATTTTCTTCAAAAATTTAATTCCATTTATCTATTCAATATCATTATTAGTAGTAGTTGTAATATTTATTATTACATTCTTCCTTTTACTGTACCACTTTGTCAGCTGGTCAAAAAAAAACCCCTAAAAAACCCCTAAAAAAAACTAACTAAGAAAATGGAGGAACTTGAGGAGGAAATGATCAGGCAGCACTGCTATATTTTCTTGTGCTTACGTTCCAAAACTGTAACTTTCTGGTTCCCTCCATCTCACCAAAGCACACTCTCACACGCTCTCCGATACCTCCTACCATTAATAACAGCAATTTCCATACCTTTACTAAACTCACACACACCACACACACACGCCACACCGCCCCTGAAGATAGTCATTAATTATGAAAAATAGCACTGCTCTGAAGGAGGGGTCCATTGTTTAGATTTAATAAGGATACCGAATCGATGCGATTGAATCAATCTTCTCTAATTAAAAAAGCGCTATATTGTGAACCAATCAAGGTGCATAAATGAGATTAAAATAAATGAAGGAACCGTGCCACGAGCTACAGCGCCTAATTAAATGAGGCTAATTGGAATTCCACGGCGATGTGTGCGTCGCTGATGCTGCGTCCATGAGAGTGTAGGGGTGGTCTGCTCCCGGGAGATCTGTCCTACTGTAAATATGCTCCCGTTATATTCATACACACACACAAAACACATGACCAAACTCCAGCTAAACAATCCACTGCTGTTTTAGTGTGACCTCAGCAGCATGATGTGTTGCGCCCAGTCTGTTCTTGTGTACTGTAGTGGTTGGAGGTATAAATGAGAAATTGGTAAAAGATTGAAGAATCGAATTGTGTTAAAACATCACAAAAATTGTCGTTTACACAACTTCAAGGTGCGTAAGCATTATTTGTACAGCAGTGGAACATTTCAAGACACAAGTATGCAGCAACCAACAGCAAAATTACTGTGTTGCTTTGGCCACGCCCCCTGATGCCAGAGCGTTAAACAGAAATTCGCCATTATATATTATGAAGTCCTTATAGTACACAATAGTAGAAGGGATTTATTTATAATTGCACTATCCGTTGCACCCAGATGAGGATGGGTTCCCTTTTGAGCCTGGTTCCTCT
>CM075013.1:2691868-2701941 GCA_037576675.1 Pangasius sanitwongsei | reverse complement strand
CATGATGAGATGTCTGCCAGACATGCTGAGATCTGAGCAGAAACATGAGAGTCTGAGGGAGGGAAGGAGAGGATGAGCCGAGTGTCGTCTGAATAGCAGTGGTATGAAAACCCATGTGAGGATATGACCTCACTGAGAGATCGAGTATGTAGAAATGCTATGCTTGAGAATCAATGAGTAGCAAGTCTCCCACTCTGGCCCCTTATACTACGACCATATTGAAAGCTAAACAGATTTTTTACCATGTAACACCAGTTACTATTAGTCCTACTGTTATTATTATAATAATAATCATGCTAGAAGACATGGAAAGCGTTTGTGTATACAGAAATGTGTGAAAAAGACACATGCGACATGTTAAGAGTCCACAGCACTGTTAAAACCTCAATTCTGATGGGTCAGAAGCAGTAGCACTGACAGTAGCGCAAATCATGTTTACATTAACATGCTTGTTCTAACACGTTATCGTTTCTGTAGTAACGGCTCATTCCCAGGGACTTGCATGGTGGACACTTCACATAAGCAGATAAAAAAAAATTAAGAGAAAAATTATAAAAAAAAAAACAAAAACAAAAAACAAAAAGAGTCAGCGCTTTGTAATAGTGAGAGGTAAAGCTGTAACATGACGTTTTCTGACATGGGAAAGTCTTCGGGGCAGAGGTGTGCTGAATTTGTTCAGAAAAGGGTAAAAATGGGTACAATAAAAAAGTATGACGTGTCTGACTTACTGCTGTGGCATATAGGGAATACACTTCAGGACTTCTGCTTATAGAAAAATAATCAACTTTGGGGTGGTAATTGTAACTCTGCTTCATCACACCACTTCTTCGTTGATTATTTTCCCATAACAGCACGTTCCATCACATTTTATTCCTTACAAAATGGATCCTGGGAGCTGACATTCTGCTTTAGTGTCTAGCCAATACCAGTGAATGAATTCAGATCAATCCATGTTTGACCTCCATGATAAAATGGGTTCATTGTGAAAGTGTGGAAGAAAAGCAGAAGCAATAATGTAGTGAAAGACATAGAAAGAAAAGATTTCCATTTCAAATCTTTTATATATAAACTTTATATATATTTTCATTTCAGTTGTTATTTCTGATGATGCTTTGGCAAGGCTGTAACTAAATAATGGATATGCTGATAAAGCCCAGTAAATGGAACTGAATTGAACTGCGCATGGGAGAGAAAGAACGAGCCAGGGTCCTGTGAGAATCTCATTATGTGCATGAGCGCGGGTCAGGGTGACTGAACGCTTTCATTCAAAGTCACCTCAAAGTGCATGCCGGAGCTTTTGACCTCGCTTTCATTCACGTGTACAGACCTCTCAATTTAGCCTGGATTTGGTGTAGAGACAGCTTTACTGTGTGAGTGCTAGCAGTGGGGGAAATAATCATTTGTATGATGCATTGTGATTAAAAACACAATTCTCAACACTTCAACTTTTTATCTTTTAATTCGTCTGATTCTTACGTTGCTACACAGACATAAGAGCTACGCAGCTTCTGGAAGTCGTGTTTATGTTCAAAATGAGAGAGAGGAAAAGATGTGGACGAATTAAGGAACATTTGCGGCAAGAAGTGAAACCAGCACAGGGTGAGCCATGATATGACACACCTGGAGCAGACAGGGTTAAGGGCCTTTGCAAGATCTGTTACGCCAAGATTAAATACTTACATGAGAAATCACATCTGGCGTTTCCTCCTGGAGCTAGTGTTAGAACACAAAACAGCATTAGCAGGCTGTTGTGGCTAACCAGGGAGAACCCTTGAACAGGAACATGTATCTATGGCAACGTTTATTGCTAAGGCTCTGTGCCCTTATTCAGTTGTAGAAAACCAAGGCTTTCGTTTTCCTCTTACACACCTCGCAGCTGCGGTACAATATCCCATCCTGGTGGTCTTTCATGAACACGGCCATATCGACACTGTACAACGACACAAAAGCTAGAATAATGGACACGCAACAAGAATTGTTTCATAATCGAATCGAATCGTGATTGGATCGTGACACAAGCGAAGTTTCCCGCCCCTAGTACGCGCCACACGGGGGTCAGGTGAGCCAAGGCCTGCGTGCTGTCGTGCTTTTCAGGTTCCTCTAAACTGTGGAATATTCTGGATGTGGATAAAAAGTTACATGTGTGGGTTGGAATGCTTTGCTGTGTGCGTGTGCAGCTTTATAAGGATGTACTTGACTTCGCTCACCTCTCTGTCTTTCTCCAGCAGGACCAGCATTCTGTCAACCTCTCGCTGGAGCTCATCAATCTGGACCTCTTTCAGACGCTGCTCTTCTGCCTACACACACACACACACACACACAGAGGTGAGGCACACTGGGAATGAACACTGGTGCTGTAAAGTGTCAAGCGGATGCCTTTGCATAATACATATCACACCTTTGAAATGATCCATTAGCGCGTGGCGGTGTGAGAACTGCTAAATGAGCTGACTTGACTCCACGGAAAAAGACACAATATCCTCTTGTGCATCTCTCCATATCTTCCCCGCTCTCTCTCATTCCTATTCAGCGTGAGAGAAGCCCACCCATTCAGACCCTGGAGGCCATGTATGAATCAGACTCGGGCTTCGGGGTGTGAGAGGAGCTTCATCTCTCACCCTCTTCACCACTTCGCCCCCTCCCTGCCTCTCTGCTCCGACATCATCTGATTTATAATTTTAATACCTCTAATTTCCAATGCCCGCTTTCCAAAATGCCATTTTCCAATTTGCGTCAAAGCGCGTGAGCATTTTTCTTAATGTGGCTTATGACAAGCTTGGTGGATGTGCAATTTAGATGGAGGGTCCTGCAGGCAGGGGTGCGGCCGCTTTCTGTGTTTGTCTTCATCAACAAGCTGTGCTGTGTTTTTATTCGGGGGTGGGTGGGTGGGGTGGGGTGGTTCATGAAAATTGGCTGAATAAAACTGGCCGCAGGAAAGAGGGGGAAAGAACCCTGTATAATCTCATAATTACATTTCTCATAATAAGAATTATGATGGTGGTAATGATAATGTATTAAAATATGCATTACCATTAAAAAGCAAGGAACGGAACACGAGGCGTCTTTGTTGTCGTTATATGAATATTTATGTTAATTAAAACAAGGCCTGTGCTCCACAATATCTTACCCACTAACACGTGCTGAAAAGCGAGGAGCAATAGGTGGTGCTTTTACCCTCAGGGTGGCGTTGTGTAGCTCCTCTCTGACTCGGCTCAGCTCTCTCTGGCACTCTTTGTCTCGGACCTGAAGCCCGGCATGGGCCTCCTGGAGACTCTGCAGCTCCACGCTGCGCTCCTGCAGCTAAAACACACACACACACACACACAACGATGGTCACACACAAGTCTCCAACAGAAAGAGAGATGCAAATATAAATGTAAATATATGAGAAAAGATTTATATAGACAGACTTTAGAGGATCTGTCTTCTTCGATCTCTGTATGTGTGCTAACATTAAACGTTAAAGATTTGAGGTTGGACAAACAAGCTTGAAAACTTGATAATTCAAAATAATGACGTATCTTGAAATAACAACATAATATGAAATTGAAATAACAAGATAACTCAAAACTTGAAAAAAAGAAATAGCTCAAGATATGAGATATGAGAAAACATCTTGAAATAATGACATAATATCTTGAAAAAAAACAGGATAACTTGAAATGAAAATATCTTGAAATAAAACTCAAAAATAACAACATAATATATTGGAAAAATGAGTTCAATCAAATAATGACAAAATATGCTGCAATAATGAGATATAACACTTAAAATAACATCCAGAAATAACAAAATAAGTCAAAATATTGAGATATTAAACAGACTTTATTGTATTCACATTTGAAATGATTACGTTTTTGTTCCGGAAACTAAAAAAAAAAAGACAGTTGTGACTAAAGTTGCTGTAATTTTTCATCAACTAAATTTAACAATAACCAGATGACTGAAACGAAATCCAAACTAGGCGAAATAATTTAAAAGTGTGATACAATGTACAATAGCTGAAACTTCTCTAGCACCTGCGCTACCTCTAAACGTTAGCATGCAGCCATGGGTGGGGTCATAGCTGAACGCTAAAGAGACCTGAATGCACAGTTCCTCCACTTATCTCCACCTACAATTGACCTTCATCGAGCAATGCTCTCAACACCATAACCGCCACCTGCTGTCCCATCACGCCCGTCAGCGGGGGGGAGAAAAAAAAAAAAAAAAAAAAAAAAAAAAACAGGAATAAGTTGTTAGAAATGAAATTTCAATTCATCCAGTCCCCTTATACACGAGCGCAGGGAGCTCGGTGAAGAGCGAGTGGATGGGGATCAATAGTGTTTAGACAGCGGAGCAGATTTTCTAAGCGCCAGATCAATAGGAAAGAGAGAGGAGAAAAATACCCCGGCTTTTCTTTGGGTGTTGTAGTAAATACGAACAAATCAGTGGCCTTAGGCTAAATGGATTGACCAGCTGTTTCCGACTCCTGTGCTGTAAATAAAGATCTATCAGGAAGCTCTGACGGAGACCTAGAGGTGTGGAGAGAGAGCGCCACTGCACCACGAGTGCCTGTAGAAGAAACGGAGTACGGAGTAGCACGTGCACTTGAGTGCAGAGCAATACTTTGCAACATTTTTACAGACATCCCTTAATTATCGCAAGTAACAAAAAACCCGGGTGTCTCTAAAGACTTTTCAGGTGTCTTGCTGCTGTTTTTTTCCCCACTAGTTAATTTTCTGTATTCATTATTTTTTCTCAGTTATTTTCCATGTCATTTTGTCCATCAGAAAATCAGAAAAACACATTTTTAAACGGATTATTTCTGAATAATGATTGAATAATTTTCACTGTTGGTGATGGTCACTTCAAAAAAAACAAAAAAACAAACACACTTTAATATCTTTTTATCTCCCCATCTCGACGGAAGGTCAATATTTTCTCTATTAAGTTGTGCGAGAGCTGTTTTTGTGTCTTGTTTATGCCTTAGACAAGACCTAAAGGAGACATATTTACTGTAATATTTAGGCTGTACGCTGTAACAGGATTTCATTTCATAAACATGCAATTCTGTTTTGTACAAGCGCAACCAAGGAGGGTGCAAACTTTCACACTCAAGCGCAGCTCATCGCCTTGATTGCTTACAGTTTTTGTGAGAAGTGAAGAACTGTCCTTGGGTAAACAAGAGAAACTTCACTTCTGCACACCAGCCGGAATGAAAGAGCCGAACTTGATCACTTCAGCAACTTTGCTCTAATTACTGGCGGCTCTGCAGGCTACGGTGAGCACGCTGGAGCCGAGCGAGCATGATATATGGAGGCACTCGAAGGCCGTAGCCTAAACAAAAACACCTCGGCCAGGCCAAAACAATAAAGAGCGGCGCTGACTTCGCTCCAAATGAAAACATTCATCAATATAAGGGCAGAGAAATATGGAAATAAAAGTGTGAACTCCATTATTGGCCGCTCGGCAGGACGGAGTGGGAGCCTGGCCCATGTTTGCTAAAGTGACAGGGCTTGAGAAAGTGTCTAGCTCTCTAATATTCAGTCCATCTCAGGAGCCCATCTGTTATAAGTACACACACACACACACACACACACACACACACACACACAGAGCTGAAAAAGTGATTGATAATCAACCCCATTCTGCCAGTCAGAAAGGATGGCAGTGATGTGAAAAAGCCGTGCTGTGTGACTGGACTAACAGGCTGTGTTTGCGTAACACTCTGAGTACACACACATGTCCAGCTGAGACCAAACACACACACACACACACACACACACACACGTTAGTCTGGACTGCAGCCACAGAATCAGTCAGCTAAATGTGAATGTCCTCACGGATAAATTACCTTAATTACACCATCTTTCTCTCGCACTCTCTCTCTCACACACACACACAATGATGATTTACAAAGTGCAGGATGTTTTTACAAATTTTCTGAAATGTTCCACTCACACTGATTCACTCAGTATGGCCTCACATGTACAAATTCATAACCCGTAGCCTTTGACCTTCGCGGAAAAAAAAAGTTTTTTTTTTTTTTTTTTTTAAAATAACATCATACGTTATACAGACAGAGTTATGTTTAATTTTGTCGCACGTCCGCAAAAAGTTAGTACCTGTTATCCTCTTTAATAAGAGAATAATAATAATAGTAAGACAAAAAAAAAAAACCCAGCTATGGAGAAACCAGAGAGCGTAAACTCCTCTGTCCTGAAGATGTCTAATTCCGTAAGATTTCAGCTTTACTGCTGGCACCGGAGACTCCTTCCATAAACGTTAAACATACGTCTCATTACGGTGAAGTTTTCTCTAATAACAATTACACATTTTTATTTAGTTTATGTGGAGCGTCTGCTATAGAAAATTCATACCTTCTGACCAATCAGATTTGAGAATTGAACAGCACAGTTGTATAACTGTAAGTAAACATTATTGTCTTGAGACATACTGACAGGCAGGATACATAATTTATAGACATTGCTATACCCTCTTCACTACAGTCCTCCACCTTCCATAAACAACCTACACCAGTCCTGTATGCACAAACCGCCATTAAATATTTACACCACTTCCAGTTAATTCTAGCTTTTTCCCTGAGCTCTTTCCTATTTCTTGTGCCGTAACAGGCTTGGTTTTTAAATATTAAAGCTGTTCAGCTCTGCAAATGAATGCTGCTTGGTACCCTACTCTCTCTCTCTCTCTCTCTCTCTCTCTCTGCCACCTTATGAGATCGCATTTCCCCAGACAGGAGAGTGAAGAGCGGCTGCTGTTATTAACCCTGTCCGTGAGGGCTTCTGGGCGGCTTCAACATTGAGGTCCGTGTTAAAGTTTCCCCTCTTCTGACATGTCAAAGCACAACTGAGGTGGACTGATTACGGCCACAGTGCTCTTTTTTCTGCCCGCTCCTAGGCTGTGTTTGATGACAAGTGTCAAAGAGGACTCGTCTAGCTGCCTCTCCTCAAAAAAAAAAAAAAAACCTGCACCTTGTCTTTAGTGAAAACCATGTTTTATTCATTAAAGGGATTTTTTTGGGTTCGAAGAAACTCCCAGGGCATCACTATTACTCATTACTCTATGAGGAGTAATTTGAGGGCTGGGGGTTAATTAATTCACCATGATTAAAAAGTAAAAGAGTGAGATTTCCTGGCAGACAGGTGAGACAAAATATGCTTGTGTAAATGTACGTCAATGGAAAGACTGAAGACGGTTTTGACAGTGTGGTGGACAGGTATGTCCCCGACTTCACCACCAGGTACCTTGATTGCAGTGTGTGTGTGTGTGTGTTCCCAGACCTGGCCTCCATGCTCTAATGGGTAACTCTGGGCACTTGAGCAGGCGCCAGCCCCGGGCTATTCTATAAGTGGTCTTTACTTTTACTGGGAGAGCTCAGGTGGTCTCTAGAGGGTACGGGATGAGTGGTGGATGGAGGGTGTAGAGGGAGGAGAAGCTCTGCTCTCTCTTTTCCTACGCAACCCTCTGAATAATATATCCATATATCATCAAGGCCATGTCAGAAGGTGATTCACGGCGCAGGACTTGCCCAAACCACCACGGTATTAGCTTTAATAATGCAGGCCTGGGTTAGGCGCTTACTCTTTCCTGACAAATATGGGCAAATCAATTAATTCCCACTGACATTCTCCCCCAAAGCATGTAATATAAATTCCATGTGGCTCTGGCTTTCGTGCTTTTTTTTTTTTTTTTGCTTTTTTTCTTCAAAACAGAGGGCAAATATCAGAGTCAAATCCTCGCTTTCAGTCTCTAATTTCTGAAACCCTCAACAAGGAGAGGATGTTTGTTATTGCTGTAAACCTCACTTAAATCTGTTACAGACATCTGGTGAAGAGCAGATGGAGAAATAAGTGTATTCTGGTTTCTGTGAACACTAAGGTGATCTTAGCTACAACTAACAATCTCAATCTTATGACTGACAGTGCCTTAACATTTGAAATACGTATCAGTAATGTTACTAGAACATCCTAAGGCCTACAAGGGTCTGCTTCCATTTGGATATTACTCCTGTCACACTGATGTAATCTAGCTACTGCTCCCATTTGGAACACAATGGTATCATCCCGAGGCCTACAAGGTTATGTTCCTTTTTAAAATCTACTATTGCCACCCAAGCATCTTACAAGGTTCTACTCCCTTTTGGATCTTAGTACTATCATACTAAGGCCTATAAACTTTTGCTCCCATTTTGATGCTACTCCTGCCACACTGATGTCTTCTACTTCCTGCTCCCACCTGGATCCCAATGCTATCATCCTGAGACCTACAAGGTTCTTCTCCGTTTGGATCCTGTAGGCTTCAAAATGACAGCAGCATGGTTAAAATGGAGGCCCTTGTAGGCATACAAGTTTCTGCTCCTTTTTGAAATCTACTGCTGTCGTCCTGAAGCCTACAATGTTCTTCTTAGTTTCAATCCTACCGATGTCATCTCAAGGCCTAAAAGGTTCTACTCCCGTTTGGATCCTACTACGGTCATCCAGAAAGGCCTACTAGCTTCTGTACCCATTTGGCCCTCCTGAGACCTACAAGGTTCTGCTCCCATTTGGATTGTACTACTGTCCTCCTGTGGTCTACAGGTCCTACAAGTTTCTGCTCCCATTTTGATCCCATTCTCTTCACCCTGAGGCCTACAGGTTTCTGCTCCACTTTAGATGCTATTCTCTCCTTTGTTGCTGATACAAATGATGACTACTGTACTGGTATCCTTATATCCTTGGTACTTATAAACTTATAATCCATTTAAACTAGAATTCCTGTAATATCTGATCTAAAAATCAGTCACGGTTCCCAGTGCTGGCCAGAGGAGGATAGCGTTCCCCTACTTCCCCTACTCAACCTTGGAGTCGCAGGAGATTTTCACCAGCTGTTATCTAATCTAGATATATGCATATAACTTTGATTTATGAAATTATTAAAAAATTCCTTGGCCTTCTTTCAGTTTGGAGCTCCTCTTTTACACCAGTGATTCCGCATACAACATGCTGTCCTGTTAATCAAAGAAACCCTTAACCCCAGATACTGGTGACTGATGTGTGAACAAGCATATTTTTGGCTTGCACACTCATGGTTTCTAGCTGGAAACAATAATAATAAAAAAAAATCTATATTCATGCAATACTACAGTATGTAGTACTGTAATATCTACTGCAGCAACACACACAGAGCATAGAAATCTCAGTGGATTGACTTTTACAGTGGTAAGGCATGTTTATAATACTTTGATGATCATTACAGATATTTACACATCTATATTTACTAAACAAGTGCAAGAAACCACTTAAATGACTGCTCCTTGCATCAACACTTTTGGTGTAAATTTGGTTTTATGCTTTTGAAAATATTGCCCTACTGAATCTTGGTTGTTCACAAATGTTTCTCCATCATTGTGATTTTTCTTGCCAATTTCCCCTTGCTGTGTTCACTGGGAGTTGCACTCATGTCTGAAGATGCACCACAACTATCTGCAAAAGGACTTATACATATATACTCATTTCATTCTATGTTCTTTACATTGTGACTCTGTAGTCAAAGCAATCAATCCCATGTAGCGCAGCTCCAAGGACAAAAAGATACTTAAGATTCAGAGAAGCAATTCTGTCCACTCTATAGTGGGGAAAAACACAGACTGCGAGAGAGAGAGTGACCCAATTAAAACAATGTGGAGCGTTTGTGTTGTGCGGGCGCGGTAACGGTGCTAATGACAAGACTGCAGAAACTCTGGAATGTTCCCTAATGGGCTCCTCTCGCACCTTTCCTCTCTAATGAAACACATCCCTCCACTACCACCGCCCGAGCCCCAACCTGTCTTTTGTCTGTCAATGTGCGGTTCATAAATATTGTCTTATCATTATCGTCATCATTTTTACCTGATATGCCAGAAAAATTCTGAGGCAATTACCAAAGTGACAGGTGAAACGAGAGTGCCGTGCAGCATGAAATGAACGGTTGCCAAGGAAACCAGGGGCGAGAAACAGCTTTCCATGTTGGTCATGTGACAGGGGGGGGGGGGGGGGGGGGGGGGGGGGGGGGGGGGGGGGGGGGGGGGGGGGGGGGGGGGGGGGGGGGGGGGG
>CM075013.1:2663657-2689634 GCA_037576675.1 Pangasius sanitwongsei | reverse complement strand
GCTCCATGAAGACATGGTTTGCCAAGGTTGGTGTGGAAGAACTCGAGTGTCCTGCACAGAGCCCTGACCTCAACCCCTCACTAATGCTCTTGTGGCTGAATGAACACAAATCCCCACAGCCACGCTCCAAAATCTAGTGGAAACCTTTCCCAGAAGAGTGGAGCTTATTATAACAGCAGGGAGTATATCTGCAATTAAATTTTCAGAAAGCACATATAGGTGTGATGGTGAGGTTTTCACAAACTTTTGGCCATTTGGTGTATATAACTGTGTTTTTTAAATGACTGATCATGTTTAGCTTTCATGATAGACAATATAAAAATAGTGTTATGCTTCAAAAGCAGCAATCATACGTCCTTTTCCATTCTATCTCATTATTTATATGCATCATGTGGACAGAATGGAAAAGAGAGAGCGCAGCAATCTGCTCACAGCCTTAATGAGAACCGAACAGGTCATGCCTGTGCTGAATTACTTTTCAGCCTCCTTCAGCATGGCACGCTCTCTTTCTCTCTCCTCGCTCGAGTCTGCCGTGACGCCTAGCGACAGGTGACACGGCTGTTTCCTGATGGACGCCACTGAGCCAGCCTCTGATTGGTCAGCAGTTTTTTGTTTTTTTTTTTCTCAGGAAGGGAGGGCTGTAATATTCTTTGAGCTGTGGTGAAGCAAATCTTCGCCGGCTCCAGCGTCAGGCCGGGGGCATCGTCTTGTTTGTTTATGCATCAGACTGCTGACTGCTCAAGGCTGAATTTTTAGACATACGTGCAAAATGACTCTTAATTCACAGGAGAACGTGCTACTTGTATGTTCACTGGTCTGTAAATGTGTTCGGAAGACACAGGACTCAACAGACATACTGCCTGCTCGTATTTTTCCCTGACAATGCAGGGATAATCCAGCTTTCCGGAACCTCCCAACATGTGTCAGAGTAAACCGTCAGCCCAACAGAGCAGGGGAGACTGTAAAAGAGGCAAGAACTGCCATCCTGGCATCCATATTGTGAATTAGGATTAGTGTTTGAATGAGCCTGTATAAAGTAAAAAACATCATATGAAAGCGCTACATGGCCCAGTCTAATTCACATTAAAATTTAACTGAATATGAATATATTATTCAGATTGAACAGATAATGTGTTCTAAACAAACAGAAATAAAAAAAAAGAGGTGCACTATGTTTTTTTTTTTCTCGAGAAAGGTTCACAACATACCTAGTTGAGACTAGAGGTGTGTACCGGGATTTGGATCCCACCGGACACCGAAAAAAAGTTGTGAGTGGTCAGATACGAAGCTTGCGGCACAAAGAAAGACCACATCCGTTAACAGGAACGTACAGCATTCACTCATCCTTAGTAACTGCCTGGTCAGGATCACATTGGTTTAAATTACGCTACCAATTTGCTTAGCCTATATTCTGGGAAATGGGAATGAACCAAATTTGTTATGGATGCAGATACAGAAATAATAACTGAGTGTGATTAAGTTTTTTTTTTTTTTTTTTTAAATCGCTCATTGAAGCCAATTATGAACTGGAGTGATGTAGCTGAGGTTGAGGAACTGTTAGCGTTAGAATGACACAAACACCATGCTGACACTACTGAAAGAAAGAAAAAAAAAATCCTTCCAGTTTAAGCCACACCCAATTCCAATATAAATCAGAAAACAGATACAGATGTTTGGAGCACTAAACAGACACAGATAGTGGCACAGTGTTACACCCCTAACTCACATACTTAAGTAAAAAGCATCAGTTCTTTCATATCCCATCATGCACTTGCACTTCATGCTAAACCTGGAAGCACGTTAATGACAATGCTGAGCTCTTGTTGTCTTCTTCATGATCACATTCCCATTGCAATCACATTCAAATTCATGTTTGTAATTAAAAAAAAAAAAAACAAATCACACACGTCACGTTACCTTTCACATCATTTGAAAATAATAAACACAGTATAGGACCCAGAACTCAGTGACACAGACACGGTGAGCCCGTCATCTCCATACTGATCATAACAATGATCACTGCAATTACAGTGATCACATTTACTGCAATTACTGCAATTACATTTGAGAGCTCATAAAAGAAAAAAAATAAAGCAATTTAAGGAACACATCAATAATAAAGACACATATGATTGCACACACATATCTGTTTATAGAAGAAAAGGGGTGTGTGTGTGTGTGTGAGAGCGAGAGAGAGAGAGAGAGAGAGAGAGAGAGGTTGAGAGGGCCTGAGCAGCCTGGGCCTGGTAGTGATCGTCTTACCTGACCCTGTAGCTCTTCAGCGTTCCTCGTCGTGCTCTGGAGCTCGGTGCTGAGCTGCTGGAGGCGGCTGTGTCCTCTCCGCAGCTCCTGCTGCTTCTCCTGCAGCTCCCTCTGCAGCTCCCACAGCCTCTGCTCCTGGATGTCCAGCTATTGAACGGTAAAAGGAGGCAGGGCGCAGAGGAAGAGAAAAATCAATCCACTACAAAGAGCCTCGCCTCTTCCGAAACCCTCCATGGATGCTATCCTAACGCAAAAAGACACCGATCCTTCCTCTGTCCCTCATGCCCAACGTCCCGATTCTTCCCCCTGACTGAAAGCTTCTCGCTGAATAAATAAACAAAAATCAATCCCTCTTAACCTAATGTGAAATCGAGCCATTTTGCATGCGTTGTTTGACTCAAGACATTTAAAAAGTAAACACTTTTCTGTGTTCAACTGCAATAACGTAAGACTATAAACGCAATCAGGAAATGGAAAAACGTCTGATATTCTGAAAAACCATTCAAAATCCTCAGTGAAAACGTAATGATTTGGATCAGGAAAGTCAAGTAAAGGCCCACAGTGTCGCATCGCAAAATAAATAATTAATCTTGTAATCAACACACAATTAATTGTCACCAGAGAGAGAGGGAGAGAGAGAGAGAGAGAGAGAGAGGAGAGAGAGAGAGAGAGAGGGAGGAGAAATGAGGAGGAGGACAACACAGAGAGAAAGGAAGGAAGGAAGATGTACGCAGACCCCATGGTACCAGTCCAGTCCAGTATGACGACAAATTGCTCTTTTGCTCCAAGACGAAATGTAAAAATGGAGGCCCTGGGACAATCCCAAGGATCAATTAATCAGCGGCATTCATTAGAGGCCCAAGAGTAATCCACAAAATTCACCTCCACCACCTAACTCGAGTATGCCTTCTCCACCTTCTCCACCACTGACTGCGCTCTTGTGAGGACAAGCGCGGCAAAAGCGCCGTCTCTTTCCCAAGCTCCTCTTTTTGGCATCCCACTCAAATTCCTGAAGGATTCGAGAATTCAAAAAATGTGAGGGGAAGAGGAATCTTTCGTTCGTGGTTAATCCTAACAAAAAAAAAAAGCCCAGTCTCATCCCTACGCTCTGGCTTTCGGTGTGTGATGCAAGCTGATAACCCGGCTCTTTCTTTCTTTGCCTTACAATCGCTTGCTCGCTCGCTCCATTCTCCCCTCCTAAACTGATCAATACTTCATTTAAATCGTGACATTAGCACACTACAAGTAGAAAAAAACATGGAAAGAGTAGCAAAATGCTTCATCTCATGGTGAACAACAGACACAAGAAAGGGATTCCTTTATAGGGAAGAGTGAGAATATTTCTTTTGTTTTGTTCAGACTTAAAAGCGAATGGTGAAATGGATGCAAAGCGTTCAGCGCGGTTTTGATTGGAACTCCCCAGCCGCTCCCTGATCAATACTGCATTTGAATCGTGATGGAGGGGTGCCTTCACACCATCACCCTGACGTGGAAATGAAATGCAAACACAGCCGCCGCTGTAATCAACACAAATTTTGGACGTTTATGTACGCCCTATTAAGCCTGAGCGAATGATATGCTGCTTACGTCAACCCTTGTGTTTGTCTTAGCACTTCAGAGCATAATTGCATGATATAAATGCCCCCTCACACATTCATTTACGCATGCAATTTACAACAAGCGCAATCAATAAAGTAGGATGCAAAATAGCATTGTGCTCGTGCTCGGTGAGACACAATCACACACACAAGAGGAGGAAGAGGAAGAGAAGAGGAGAGAAGAAGGAAATGCTGTTTTTAAAAAATTTTTTTGTTGGATAAGTGAAAAAAGAGAATGAGGAAACCAGATGAAGGAAAGGAGAGAAATAAAAAAAAATGAGAGTATAACATGTTTGGTTATTAGTAAGGCGGATTTACCTGAGCACTCTGGGAATCGCGGGCCTGATGAGACAAAAGCAGATCTCGCTGGAGCTTCTGGATGCTCGCGTCACGATGCGTCAACTGCAGGTTTTTTTTCCCCCATGCCAAAAATGTAGAGAAATGAAGCAAAGGAAAGACAGAGAGGAAACCAAATAGAGGCGTGAAAGAAAAGAAAAGAGAGATTAAGTCATGTGGTCGTATATATAGCCATGTACTAGTGAGCACCTGCCTAATTCCCAAGCAATGAGCAATTAAGCAGCCAACTCTTCTTATTGATCAGTTATTGATCATGGTGAGTGTGTGAGTGGTGATGTAGGGAGATATACAGGACAGGACATTTCTCTCTCTGGGCCTGTAACCCTGAACATGTGATCATTATTAGTCACCTCCTTAGTGCTACAGAACTACTGATTGTCTAATTTATGAGTTTTGAGAGTTGATTATTGACATTTCAGTGAACAACACTTATTCTGTGTCACACTGTAGAAATAAGAGAGAATGACACAAAGCAAAACTCTGATGAAGGAGTTAATTATGGGCAGTGGTAGCTCAGTGGTTAAGATGTTGGTCTACTAATCAGAAGGTCATGATTTCAACCCCCAGCACCACCAAGCTGCCACTGCTGGGCCTTTGAGCAAGGCCCTTAACCCTCAACTGCTCAGTTGTGTAAAAAATGAGATAATTGTAAGTCGCTCTGGATAAGAGCATCTGCCAAATGCCATAAATGTAAATGTAAATTATGCAGAGTTACTACCAGTCTGTTGGCTATGGAAAGGTGAAAGCTTATCAAGCAGGTCTAGTTAACTCCATCCATCCATCCTCCCTATCCTATGAGTGGCATTAATAGTTCATAAAAATGTAACTTTATATATTGCTAACAAAGTCTTTATTGTTCTACACTCTGCCATTTAAAATGTCTAATCAAATAATCAGTGAAACTATTTACCCTTGCTCTAACAAAAATCATTCTCACAGAAATTTCTTTATTATACCATATTTTTGCTCAAGAAATGTGTCAAAGATTACTTATGACTCTAAAGAAGACTTTAATACAAAAGTCATTTTTGGTTTAAAAGAAAACATTTGATGGTGGATCGTTGATGACTTTTAGCTGTTTTGTAGATGCTGGTCCATTTGTTCTTCTAAGTACCAGAATATTTTAGCCCAAAACTTGGTTACTACTTAAGGAGGTTATTACTTAAATTGATCTTGCAACATATATTAATGTCAAAATATCACTCATTGCACGTGTTTTTCTTTCTAACTATTGCTAAATGTTCATGAAAAGGTGCCTGTAATTCTGGAGTACTGTGTATACCACTATACAGGGGTGTAAAGCAGACTACAGTCCTTGAGGGCCGCAGCACTGCTGCGTTTAGCTTCCTACCTCAATTAACACACCGCATCCACTCACAAGCTAAAACCTTATGATCTAATTAATTAAGAAGTTTTAATAAGAGAGAATTAAAAAAACAAATCTCTGAAGGCCCTCCAGAACCTGACTTTGATTTGATTTGAAACCTTGACACTCTAGTTTAAAGGGTCACATGCTATTTAGTCCTATATTTAACACTGACAGAGAGAAAGCCCATTTGAGAGAGTAATTGAGAGTGTGATGCATAAATCGTCTATGCAACACTAACTGGCTCATTTTAGCTTAGGGTGCTTTCACACTTGGCTCGAATACTGGAGTTGCTTTATAACATTAGGCCTTTACTGAAATTTGGTAATATAATAATGATATTTCCATGTATCTGAAAGGCATTGTCTATTCTACTGATTGTGAAATTTGAAACAGGACATGAACTAGCAAACTTAGCCAAACATATTATCTGATGATCAGCCCTGAAAGTAAATAGCACCTGAGTTTATTTAAAATAAACCCTAGACTATAGGCGAACTAGCCTCGTGTCAGAAAACAAAAACTCTAATCTGTGTGTGTGTGTGTGTGTGTGTGTGCTACCTCACTCTTCAAGAGTTCTAGTCCTCTTGCTGCTGTTTGATCACTGGACACCTAAAGAGCAACAAAGTAAGTCAGGAAAATGCTGTGCAGAATAATGTGCTGTGAATTCTTCTTTAACTGCAGGAAAAAAAAACAAAAAAAACCCAACTATAATCAGCATAAATCTGCTCCCACTGCATCTGATTTATGAATAAAGTGTGATAAATGAAGCCCAAAGTTTGGAATCGTATAGGTGTATGCGATTAGAGACAGCTTACTTCACGGGGGAGGAAATAAATCATCCCTCACATTCTAGGCCATGAGTAATCACACTCCAGCCTGACGGCGTTAACTATTTTAATTTAATTGTAATAAATTAAATAATTGGACAACCTTTGGTTTTTCTACCAGACACTCTTCATTTAACCATTTATTTCATGTTTTGCCATACACACTCCTCTGGTTTCAAGGACTTTATATATATATATATATATATATATATATATATATATATATATATATAAATCAGAATTCTTTCATTGTGAGCCCTGAGAGTTAAAAGTCTATTAACACAAGTGCAGAGGCC
This sequence comes from Pangasius sanitwongsei, assembly GCA_037576675.1. Taxonomy (NCBI): domain Eukaryota; kingdom Metazoa; phylum Chordata; class Actinopteri; order Siluriformes; family Pangasiidae; genus Pangasius; species Pangasius sanitwongsei. Next base: position 2,682,925 of record CM075013.1, on the reverse strand, counting down.
ACCTGGTCCCTACGCCGCGCTGGCGGCCCTACATTAACATCTTTGGAGAACAGTTAGGTAATACTGATTGCTTTTTGCCCTGCTCACAATGGCAGCCGTAGCCTCAGTCGCCCTGCCTCAGTCTCAAGGACTTTTGAAAAGCACACAATCAGGAGGTGAGCCTGCAGCACAGCACTCCAGTTAAGATGAGGAAAGCATGTTAGATACATGGAGCAGACAGACGTGTGGGTAATATGATGACTGTGATGCTTGCTAGCAACATAGATGCTAATGTGAAATAATTTAAAAACATTAAGCGCAAGCATAGTGCTGTGTGCTGGCTTCGTTCTTTTTGTTCTGGGTTTCTGAAAAGCAATACTGATATTCCCAGAACAGTGAACATGATAATGAAAGGTGCAGTGGGGGGAGAAAAAAAAGGGGGGGGGGGGGGGTGGGGTTGAACGCAGCAAGGTGATTGCTCATTCCAAGCAGCTTCAAACAGCCTCGCCTCATCAGAAGGACACCTTTAATATTCGGACTTTTCGCGTCACTCCCGGATAAATCCCTAGCAACCACCATGGCAACACACACCGACTCCGACGTGAAGTGCATGGCAAGATCCACCCACCTCGAGAAAATGGACAAAAAGTAAAGGGAGAAAGAGAGATGAGAGAAGTATATAAAGGAGATTCAATTCAAAAAAAAGGAAAAGTACTGCATTTGTGTGAACGGAAGAAAGAAAGAAGTTAGAAGTTAGACGCATGTCAGAGATCGCAAGCTAGATACAAAATGATGGACGTTGACCTCTTCTCTAGATCACTAATACCAAAAGTACTTATAATTATACATCTCATTTGTTAAAATTATAGATCCCTATCCACTTAAATCCATGTGAGAGTTTGTGGAGAAAAGTAATGACCTCTATGTGAGCCCTGAAAATTTCCGCATTTCACCCCTTTGCATCTGCTTTTCTAGTCTTGTGGACTATGGCTCAAAAGCTGATGAGTTCAGTCAAACTTCATTAAGTTTATAGCTGAGGCCCAGTACTCCCTGGTGGCAGGGCTTGGAGGAATGAGCGCATCGCCTGGCAGACTGCGCTATACTGCTCTATCTCACAGGTGGCGGTGGGGATATAGAAGGGGGCTCTATCTCTGTCACTACTCCTCCTTCCCTCCACCCATAGCTCTGTCTCTCTTCTCCTACTCTCTCTTTTTCCCTCGTGAGGATCGGCAGACCGAAGGGTCTCCAGTCTGTTCATCATTTTGTGATTGAGCTGCAATAAATCCAGGGGAAATACATTTATGAATGCATTCATGTGGCTGGGAAATCCATCTTGGCCCGCTGTCATGTGCAAGAGAGGGAGGATGCAAAAAAAAAGGGAGGGCTGAGGAAGGTTATGTCCGTTGCTGTGGTCGGCCATTTTCTTCCTTCGTGGCCATTTTCAGAAGCTCTGTCATAAGCTCATTAAGGCTTAGCATACTAGGAGACAACAGTTTACTCCTTTCAGCAAATATGGGAAGGACAATCACAAGACATGAGCAGTTAGTTTGTACGATTACTTTTGGTACTTCGGTTCATGAACAGGTCCTTCCCTTTTCCATACTCTTCTATTCTAATTATTCTGGTACAAGTTGATCCGTTGTTCCAGAACTGTATGGGTTTTTAGATGTTTTTTGGCAAACTCTAATCTGGTCTTCCTGTTTTTGAGGCTTACTAATGGTTTACATCTTGTGGTAAACCCTCTGTATTTACTCTGGTGAAGTTATCTCTTGATTGTTGACTTTGACACAGATACGCCTACTTCCTGGAGGGTGTTCTTGATCTGACCAATTGTTGTAAAGGGTTGATATGAACAGTCTTGCTATGATGGCTTAGGACTACAATTGCTATGACAGCATTAGGACTGCGTTTGCCACTATCGGTTTTCCACTCAAGTCTCCATCAGTGAACAGTTGATAACTTCAACAAAATAGACTTCATGTGAAAACTATAATGAATTTTCTGTTTACACAATTGCACTTTTTGACCATGGAGTATACAGTTATAGAAGAGAGTTATTTATAATCGCACTATTTGTTGTCACCCAGATGAGGACGGGTTGCCTTTTGAGTCCGGTTCCTCCTCTCAAGGTTTCTTCCTCATGTCATCTCAAAGTTTTTCTTTGCCACCGTCGCCTTTGGTTTGCTCATTAGGGATAGATTAATCCTTATATCCTGAATTTATATATTTCTGTAAAGCTGCTTTGTGACAGAGAAAGAATTCTTCAGTCATTCACCACAATAGTTTCCCGTCGGTTTTCTGGGCCTTTTGGAGTTCCTGAACTCACAAATGTGTTTTCTTTTTAAGAATGTACCAAATAGTTGATTTTGCCACACCTAATGTTTTGGCGATCTCTGTGATGGGTTTGTTTTGATTTTTCAGCCTAATGATGGCTTGCTTTACGGGCAGTGACAGCTCTTTGGGCTCCATTTTGAGAGTTGACAGCAACAGATTCCAAATGAAAATGCCACACAAGAAATCAACTCGAGACCTGGCCTTGGAACAGCTAAGCAGTCAATTGTCCAAATTACTGTTGGTCCCTTAAAAAGGGGGAAACCACATTTAAAAGTGCTGTAATTCCTACACTGTGCACCCAATTTACATTCATAACAATCAACAATTTACTCAAGTTAAAGCTGAAAGGAAAACTTTTCAGGTATGGCCATGATGCTGTGGTGAGTTCAGTTAAATCCTTAACACAGAAATAGAAATTTCAAAAAGCTGCACATTTACATTACTTACTTTACATTATAACTCCGAATAATAATATAAATTGAAATGCACCATTTCCAAATTGCTCTCACCCATGAAGCAAACAGATCTCAAACACCTTCTAAAACCTAAGATCGCAAATATGACTCTCTGGGTGCAGGAGGGGAGATCTGTGGGCCGTCTGGTGGGTATTTACAATGAGTTTGAGGCAGGGCTGTGCTGGGAATAGCTCTTAAAGGGCTCTGGCTCCAGTGGATCTGACAGACAAAGCTGCCGAGGCCACCATAAATGGATTTCTTATTTCAATCCCAATATAACTTTCAATCCTGGCTAATAAAAAATGTTGGGGTGAGAGGACAGGACAACACACATGCGTCTTCTGTGGTATCTCAGGCTAGCGTGGGGCTTTTACAGAAATTACGATGACAAACACCAGGACATGAATCCACTGAAATGCATATGTCAGAGCTTGCATTACTGGGGGTGGGGGGAGCTTCGGTTTGACCCTTATAATGTTCCCCTGGAACAGGAGAGCCAAAAAATTAAATCTTTAAAATCCAAAATTGTTCGTGGACCTGGCAGGATGGAAACGCTCAAACATAAAACACCTGAGCGGCAGAAAGTGCTGCGCTAGATATTCGAGCTCGTCCACAGCTTGGTCTGACATCTGGCGTCAAGGGATAATAACACCAATCCATAAGAGTGGAGGAAAACTGGATCTGAGTAATTACAGAGACATTTGTGTGATAAGTATCCTGGGGTATGTAGTAGCATTTTAAAGACCAGAATCTTGAGCCTCATAAAACTGACCACATTTACCTAATTTATTGTTGTTGAATTTAAAGTTGCAGACATTTAAAGTTGTCAGACATTTACATCATCCAACTTGATAGCCATTGCGATAGTTAGACTCAGTTGGTGATTCTCGATACTATCATCAATCGTCCCAGTACTCAGTAATGGGCAGTACTCTGTGAATTCTGGTCTAGACTGCAATTCATCTGACAAACAACTCAGTCTTTAGATACCTACAATGAGGATTAGATTTAAAGGCATAATCTATTTTATCATTTCGCTGCTGAGAGTCTTTTAGCCTAGCTGGAACACGGCCATCTACAGACCAATCTGGAGAGTCTGGCATTTCTAAGGGCAGCACTAAATCAAATTAGCTGATGCGATGTTAATTCTGAGCAGCGTTTCATTAAAACGGGAAAAAAAGATCATCGACGCCAAGGACTCGTGTCCTTTGGCATAATCTAATAGGGCCACATTTTGTTTGTTTTAATCATGTTTAAGCAGTGAGAAAGGGAGAGATGTGTCTGAAGGCACAGATCTCTTCAGGTCAGGGTTGAATACTGTCCTTCAATCAGGAACATGTCCTTCATTAGCCATAGACATTTATTTTTGATTTAATGTCTAAATTCTACATTTCCAAATGCGTAAGAATGCCTGACTCTGCCCTGTATTGGCAAAGACAATCGATTGCTTGTGGTATGTTCACAGTGCAACCTGGGATGGCAGCCACAGTCTTGCAAGTGCATATATTTTTGCTTTGGGAGGCTCTTTTGAGCATAATTTCGCTTGTGCAGACATTTATGATGTGTATTTATGTATTATATGCGCATTCATGGTGTGTAAATTATTTATATTGTGCTGTAAAAGTGAAGGTAGCTGAAACAGAAAAGTCTGTGAGTGCATTAAATTTGTAGAAACTCATCAGATTTTTTTTTCAAACGTAAAAACAGAAGGATTAAGGTACTCTAAAAGAAAATCATTCACTGTTTATCAGCAGGATGATGGCCTGAACCGAGGCAATAAGTCCAATATCAGGCGCTCCATCTCCATGAGCATTTGTAAGTGTCTGGGCTCTTGATTATCTCCCTGACTTTCTAGCACCTTCTGCCACTGCATGCTGCGATGTATTAACTGAAATGAGGTGGCTGTCCAGGTCGTCCTACATTCCGTTCTGCATCTCTCCATCCCTCGCTCCTTCCCTCCTCCTGCCTGCTGCTAATCAGTGACCGAAAGCCCTGTGCGCCGCATACATTAGCATTCATCGCCGCTCCTCAGCCTCCTCCCATTCCTCACCACCGACAAACAAAAGGTTACACCTCTCTCTTCTCGTCTTTTCTCTCTGTCTCACTCTCTCCCAGGGTCTCTCGCACGTCTTCGTGCTTTCTCGTGCTGCATTTGAGAATTTCCACTCTCTTATCTGGCGCAAACAGGCGAGACAAATGCTTTAACGTGGGCAGCCGGTGTGGCGGCGAGGACCAGCAGATAAATCATAGATGAGCCAGCGTGAGCGCTGTTAACATAATCCCTGCATTCTCACCTCGCTGACGCTACGAGCTGCTAACTCCCGTGTTGTTCATCAAATATTAAAGCATGTATAATTAGACAAGGCTGAGTGTGTGCTGCATGTATGTGAGTTGGTAGGTGGGGGACGTATGATATACTGCATTACATGCTGATGCAAAGATCTGCGCTTTTAATCAGAGCAGTGTGTGTGTGTTTGTGTGTGGTGCCATGGACGGGGGGGGGGGTTTATTGAAGAATTTGTGTGTGAGCAATAAAGGGAGATCACGTGTGTATTAAAGACTGTCAGTACAAAATGCTGATGTACAGCATATTGCTTTCACTCTTCCTCCACTCGCCTCCTTTGTGATCACCAGGCAATTACTGGAAAGAAAAAAAAAAAGCGTAGCATCGCTTCGTTCTTGCCCTCCCTAACTTTAATTGCTTAATGCATCCTTTACTGTCGCCCCACTCCCACCACGCTCTCTGGTATACAGTGGCTGCTTCTCGGTAATTACACCCAAACCTGCAAGTGAAGAAACAGCATGAACCACTGCACACGGTCCACATACAGACACAAACATGCTCCTCTGATATCTGCAAACAACAGCTTGGTGTCACAAATTGGAGATGACATGATACCGCGTTTTATTTCGTAAAATCTAAATATAAGTGCAATCCTAACAAAAGAGAAATCAGGCCAGTCTCTTTTTTTGTTACCATTTCCAGTCCAAAAAGTACATTTCTTTTCCAAATACAATTCCAATCTTTGCCATTTGTGATATAATCCAATTTCCAGTATGATTTCTCTGATATCTGATCCACTATTTGTTTTTTATTTCTAATATTAGCCCGATATTAATCCTGTGTATCAGAATGGTGCCATCTCTACCACACATACTCTGACCATTCCTGCATTTCTAAACTGTACATTTAGCAACTTAAACAATGTTAAGAGGGTTTTATTATTAACCAACACAAAAAAACAGTCCAATGAGTTTCAATTTCATTTCAATATTTGCACTTTTAGGATATAACAAGCCTGGAGCAGTCAGACCGAAAATGCAGATTTAGATGCAAGAACAAAATAAACACTTTTTTTTTTCTTTTCGACAAGTTAACCTAGGTGAATCTTAACTCCGCAAAATTTGTCAAACATGGACGTTATACACAGTACACCAGCAACAATACAAATGCAATTCATGTCTAGTACTCGTTAACACTCACTTTCCTAATAATTTTTTTTTCCTTTCTATTCACACTAACAACTGTTTTTTTATACTCCTTCTGAAAACATTAGATCTCCACAATTCAAAGATGGCAGAACTGTTTTTTTTTTTTCTTTGTTTAAGCATTTCAATTTCATGTTGGATTGCTTTGTATAGTATACAAGCAACACTATGGCTTGCAGGAAAGATGGTTTTATGTTCCTGTTGTCAAAACGAGCGAAAACAGCTCCCTTGCGGCGCAACAGAAAAGAGTTTGCCCTGTAGCCAGGAGAGTACAAGTTCGATTCCCAAAGGTGCCACAGCCATCTCTCAAGTGTCCAAGAGAGCAAAACTGGCTCTCTGGGTGGGAAGGAGAGCATTACTGTGTTAATCTGTCCCCTGTCAATCACAGCGACACTAGCCAGTCATGGAAGTCTGAGAGTTCATATATGCAGAAGAGGGCAGCCAGCCCTTCCCTTCGATTGCTCAGCTGCAGTGCAGTTTGAAAAGATTTGGTGGCTTCGTGCGCCTTGGAGGAAGCATGTGCTAGCCTTCACCTTCCCTGGCTGGTGGTTGTTGTTTGACACGGAAGAGCTAGCTCGTAGGTGGGAATTGGTATATGACCAAATTGAGAGAAAATAGGGGGAGGAAATGACAAAGGTCATGGGTCAGACGCCCAGTGTGCATAACCTTTTCTATTATTTTTGTGTTTCAGAAATGGACTGAAAATCCTAATTTGGCCAAAACGTGAAAATAAAATGTTAGCATTGGATAGGTCTTAATCATGCATTGCTCACACGTTTGAGTTTCAGTAAACAACGCATTGATACACACAAGAGGAAACACACACTGTTAGATACTGACATAAAGACAAGCACACACATGCCATTCTCGTCCTGACAGCAGCTCCAAGAGAAACCATTATGAAGCAGAAGCCAAGCATCCACGGCGGAACGGCCAAGCACAGTAAAAATTCCTCTTCTTTAATTAACTTTTATGGCTGACAAAGAGGACACCCTGACACCTGTCCTATGCTGGGCTGCAGTTTATTACTCTCGCACCACTCATCATATATGCCGAGGAGTGTGTGGCGTTCCAGTGTGTGTGGAGGCTGTACGGGGAAGGAAAAAAAGAGAGAGACACAGATACGTGAGGACTGCAGGACTTTCTTTCCTCCTCTCTTATTGTTGCTTTGATAGAGAAGCCTAGAGTTTCATGTTCACTTTCAGAAAAGAGCTCACAGTGTTTGTCCAGCATAACATCACATCACACTGTTTCTCAATCTCATGAGTCAAACATTCATTAAATCACCACCTACACACGCCTCGAACCAGACGGACCTCGCTGTGTAAACGGGGACAGGCTTGTCTAAAAATACTTCACAAAAAGCCCCGGGTCATTTCCAGCTGAAAGATTCTCACCGCTTGGCACGGACTGTAATTAGCACTGCTCAGTTAGCGCCCAGCTATCTCCTGCTTCAGAAAAAAGGAAGCTTGATTTGATCAAGATGTGAAACACGAGCCTGCTGGCTGTGGCGGATATTAGTCTACGAACGGTGCCGTTCTGGGGTTTTATGTGTGTGTGTGTGTGGGGGGGCTCATCTAGAGAAGGTGTTTTTCCCACCTAGTTTCATCCACTATACCCCTGAGTCTATAGAAAAAAAATGAGAAAATAAAATCTGTGACCTCGTGACTGGACCGAAAGGAAACACACTGCTGTCTCATAACAATGGACAGTCGATTAACAGCTGTGAGACTAATACTCAGTGGAGTGTTTCTCTCAAAGCAGTGTATCTTTTGCTTTTTCTCTGAAGCCGTGTTTATTTAGCCATTTTCTAGAGATAAGAGAAGCCAATTCGCTAACAGTCATGTGTCATGTATTTCTTTGTCTAAAGCTCCTTTCACATGGGAATTTAATGTCAAATAACTGAGATTCAGCCAGAGTTGAAACCTCAGCTCAAGTGTAAAGATGGCTCAAGTTAAACAATGTCCAGGCCATTCATTTATATAACTGTGAAATATACCTTTTACCTTTTAGCTTACCTTTTAGCCAACGTTCATATCCACTTATCCTTGCAAAATTGACCATAACACCATTCAGAGTCAACAAAAGCCGTAACTCTTTTAATGTGACCATTTTTGATAAAATCCATAAATGTCCTTCAAAATACTTAAAAGGTGCAAGCATTTTCCCCCTGCTTTTACTGAGGTCACTATACTACAAAGCAAGCAGGCACAGCTTTATCTTTATCTTTATCTGTCTATGTTGGCGCTCTTAAAGAGCCCAACAATAAAAATGAGAATTTAAAGGACTTTGAATTCTGATAGTGTTTGGCTGAGAATTCAATTTCTGTCAAGGCCTCAGTTATCGACATTAATTCAGCATTGGATTACATTCAGAGGGAAATATTAGTGAAATAGTATACATGCGTGCAAACTAAAGATGTCAGACAGAAGGTCAAACAAAAAAGCTTTTGCAATGGGTGACTTTGAAACTCCTGGCCTTTAAAGCTGCCCTGACTTGCAGAAGACAGTTTCGAGGGTTTGCAATATGTAGCTTGCGTGACGTTGTTAAGCCGAGACGAGTCCATTTGAGTTTGACACATCATAGCTATGCAGGGAGAGGACTAGCTATTGACTTCCTTTATTGATTTTGGCAAAGGAGTGTAGTATTTAAGAATCACAACAACTTTTAATCCAGTGTGTTGATTGCATGCTGCTGAAATCAGTACTGAGCAGCTGCAGAGGCTTAGGATACACCGATAGACCTAAAACTCACTTCACGACACACACCACCGGTGAAAACCACCACCCATCCCAAAGAGGGGGAAGAAGAAGAAGGGAAAAAAAAAAAAAAAAAAAAGTGGATCACTCGTAGGAGTGATTATCTGGCCTCTGGAATGGCAAATAAATCCAATTTATCCTGAGAGATGATTTATGCCAGGCTGCGGCCTCATTATTCTGCTGCTACACATCCGCCCTCCCTTCAGCACCCTTTTCCAGAACCTTCCATAAGGCCTGTGGAGTTTCACCCTAACTTTCGGAAACGCTAGCCACGCTCCCTAAGGGGTTTTATGGGATCCTGATGTGGTGTGATGAAGAATGGAAAAAGTGCTTAACTACGTTATTAGCGCAGAGGGTGCGATTAAAAGTGTCCTCGGTGATGAGGTTTTAAAGCGACACGGCTCTTGGCCTGGCCTGATTGATGGCCTGGGATGAGTGATTAGACTTGGAGGGGGGTACTGCAGTAATCCGGTCCTCCTTTTTTCTGCAGGAGCTCAGTGTCTCTTCTCCTTTTTCCTCTCCTCCTGCCTGCTGTAAACTATTTTACTGCAGCATAGCAAGCTTTACAGCCACGGAAGGCAGAGAAGGGAAAAATAAGAGAGAGAAAGACGACTTGTGTGCATGTCTTTAATTCTGTGGAGCGGCGAACGCTGAGGCTCATTACCGCAGCCTGTCTTTCTCTCTCGCACACAGAAAGGCAATGGTTCTTTGGAAATGAATTCCGTTGTCACACAGCGTCAACCCACAAGAGGATTGGAGGAGCGGTTGCTTGCGCGTGACTATCCGTCTCACGCCTTCCTCCACCGCCGCGCTGTCCATTTTGCTGCAGGGAGATACGGCACCGTGTCGAGCTGATGAATAATAAAACAGGACTGGTTTACTTGGAAGGAAAAAAGAAGGAAAGCAAAAACAGTATCCTAACAAATACACACACCCCAGCACACAGTGCATTAGAGAAACAACAGCCCACAATAATGCCATAAATAGAAAGACAAATCTGAAGGCAGACTGGAGTAAAGACAATTTAATAAAAAAAAAAAAAATAAAAATAAAAATAAAAAAAAGGCAGAAAATGATGTATGGATGTGGAGGTGTGTATGCGTAACTCCAGGCATGACAGCACAGAAGTATGTAAAAGGAAGCTGGGTAAAGCTCCAGGGTTTATAGTGTGTAATGTACAGACCTGTGATTCATGAACGACCAGTGAGAAAGCTTAATGATGAACTGTTCTTCAACTGACAAACAGAGGTAAAGCAGCAGAAGGAAATCTAATATCTCATGCTATCACAATTGTTCCACAAACCAAACATGTTGAAATTAGAGACACCAGACAGCGTGGTATGGAACAGCCCAGTTATTCATCCAAATCCAGAACTATCTGTACCCCGGTCGTCTGCACCTCATGAAAAGTAGAGAAAGTTCTCTGGAAGTTGTGGGGGTGGTGACATAATTTTCCACACTAGTAATGGTTAGTAATAACTAATGGTTTCATGTGGAGAGGCATCAAGAAGCCAACCAAATGGAACTTCCTGGGATGTCCATTGTACTCAATGGGAAGGTTATTAGACACTATTACTGCTAAAGATCGTCTAAGTCGTATGATCTGGTAGAAAAGCCATTCTAGATAGCTAGGATACACTATATGGCAAAAGGTTTGTGGACACCTGACCATCACACCCATATGTGCTTTTTCTCGAACTGTTGCCACAAAGTTGGACGCACACAACTGTCTAGAATGTCTTTGTATGCTGAAGTATTAAAATTTCTCCTTTGGAAATAGGAGGCCCAAACCTGTTCCAGCATGACAATACCCCTGTGCACAAAGTCAGCCCCTTAAAGACATGGTGTGTTAAGGCTGGAGTAGAAGAACTCGAGTGTCCTGCACAGAGCCCTGACCTCAACCCCACTGAACACCTTTGGAATGAACTGGAACGCCGACTGCACCCCAGACCTCCTCAACATCCCAACATCAGCGCCTGACCTCACTAATGCTCTTGTAGCTGAATGAACACAAATCCCGACAGCCACGCTCCAAAATCTAGTGGAAAGCCTTCCCAGAAGAGTGGAGCTTATTATAACAGCAAAGAGGGACTAAATCTGGAACGGGATGTTCAACAAGCACATGTGGGTGTGATGGTCAGGTGTCTAGAAACTTTTGGCCATATAGTGTATAGTGCAAGAAGTAGAATCAAATTCAGCACGGGTACTCGGTAACGTTATGACTCGCTTAGTGATGGAAACAGCAACAGGATGAGGGAGTCTATGTTTTTGGTATCTAATACCTCTTTGACACAGTCCTCTGACTTTCTTTAGATCCAGGACACATTAAGCATTAACCTGAAACTGTCTACCATCATCCATTCAGAATCAGTGCAGAAAACAGAGCCTCTGCCACACATACCCACAACAGCAGAGCTGCTTTAAAGTTATCACTTCTCTGTGAAATTAAACTTAAAACACGTACATGAACGAGTCCCTCTGGTGTGTGGTATTAGGACGTGCCACATCAAGGTGGCACTAAGACGTAAGAAATCTTGCTATGGGGTGATTGAGAGCATTTAGAAGCAGGAAACGAAAGTAGAACGATCACACAGATTAGAAAGGAGTGAGAGACAAAAGGCCTGATAAGAATGAGGGGATAAGAAAAAGAAATTAGGTCGTTATGTACATTGCCAGCAATCCAAACTCTTATGTATTCCATCTGGGATCCCATCAGGTGTCAAACTGGGATGGGAATGAGAGAGAGGAGTGAGAGCTGCTGCAGAGAGCTCATCAAAATACAATCACGTCTTCAGCCAGACCACAAACAAACCACACACTTGCACTTTCTCACCTCAAATCTAAGTAGGACTCTGTAAGCCTCAATTTCACCCAACACAGCAGATGTTTCAGGTGGCAAAGATAGCAATGCAGTGAAGTAGGAACCAAAGGAACCAGAGAGGATCAAGTGAATGTGAGATAGATCCTCCAACGGTCTTCCAGCAATTGACAGGACACACAGATTCATTGACTGTCATGGACAAACAGAGGTTTGACTCGATAGTCAGCAATTCCAGTGCTTAACCCCAGCTCATATCTACTCAGTTGACAGGAAGCATGTAATTGGCTCTAGCTCCATCACTAAAAATCATTTTAAGACTGGGCAGGTACTTATCATGATCTGGTCCGTTCCGCTTTGCTAGGAGATCGCTTCTGCTATCTAAAGGTGCCAGAAGATGAGATTTGTTTGAGTTGAAGTGTCTGGATGATGATCTTAGTGACGTTAATGTAAATGTTGTAGATTTGCTCCGCCCTTTGTCAAGTCTAGCCAAGCAAAGTGTCTTTGTTTTCCTATTTTCCTTCCGCAGGTATGAAATATACAGCTGGCAGATTTTTTTTTTTTTTTTTAAAGCAGTTTTGCTTTTGAAGAACAAAGGGAACCTCTGCCAACATTCTGACAGAGAGGAGGCAATGTTGAGGAGGTCTCAAATGAACATCCTGATTCATAAATCCTTTTTCTTAATCATACATGCACGCTACGAATAAAAACATCTAAAATGGAGGGTAAACAGCATGCAAGTGAGATTTGTCAGTTTGTGCAAGAATCATCTGCATTGCTAAAGTACAGAGTGACAGTCAGAGAGAAGGTAAATACACATGAAAGAAGAAATAACACTTTAAAAAAGCAGCAAAGCAAATATTTTCTGGAAAACAAGCCAAGCAAATTTCAATAGAACACCCTCTGGCTTCAAAGTGTGAAGTTTATGGCTGCCATCATCATGGCATTGTGCATAGCATAGCTGCTGTTAAGTGCTGTCCAACTCCCAGAAACAGTATTTGTGGATTGAACTGTGTTTTGCACAACACAATCTCCTTTCTTTAGTTCCAAGATATAACTCTGGACAAGATGTCATCCCTGGGGTTTAGTCATGCAAGAGAACATCAGAAATTACAGAGCAGGGATGACTTTTACACTATTGAGCTCCTGCTCTATTACGGTTGCTCGGCTTCAGCCTCACACGCAAATATATTGTATTCACAAGGCGAGAGATCTGAAGTGTTCACTTTCAGCTAAAATGACACATGGAGGAGATCCTCACATGGCTATCAGAGTCATAAAAATGCCTTTAAACTGCCATCAAACTCTAATAGCTCCTGTGGCTTTCCAACTGCAAATCACTGACTACAGACACACAAGTACACAAATACCCACTCCTGCATTCAATTTGTCAGCATGGGCATTGTGCACAGTGCCATATTCTGAGACAATGCTCACCTAACCCAGCATCAAGAGCTGAGGTGAGCTCTTCAGGACTCAAATACCCTCTCTGCAACAAAACAAGAAGAAGAGGATAAAAGTGAGGCAATTGCTTCAGACTGAGGCTTGTTCGCAATGGAAATTAAATCAAGAACTAAAAAATTCCCGCTTTCAAACATTTCTTTGTCCACACATGTGCGTATTGTGTGATAAAAGAACCAACATGGTCAAAATGAAAAAAAAAAAAAAAGACAGACAAAAGGATTAATGTGTGTGGACTAGCAATAAGATGGAACTACTGCTTAAGAAGAAGAAGAAGAAGAAGTGAAGTGACTTGTGGCCAAGTATGGTAACCCATACTCGGAATTTGTGCTCTGCATTTAACCCATCCAAGTGCACACACAGTAGTGAACACACACACACCCGGAGCAGTGGGCAGCCTTTTTAGCAGCGCCCGGGGAGCAGTTGGGGGATCGGTGACTTGCTCACCTCAGTCGTGGTACTGAGGGTGGAAGAGAGCGCTGGTCATTCACTCCCCCCACCTACAATCCCTGCCAGACCCGAGACTCGAACCCATGACCTTCGGGTTACAAGTCCGACTCTCGAACCATTAGGCCACGACTGCCTACTAAATCTCTGCGTGCAGTGTGCTTTGTAGCACTGTAGTGTTAGATTCAAGAGCAGTACAGCACATGGCCTATTTTGGCACTTTGGCACGAGGGTATAATAATAAAATCAAAGCGATATTATATTGTGAAACACGTTATCAAAGACCAGAGTGGCTTAACAGAAGAGTGTTCGCCCTATCGTCAGGAATTCGAATCCTTACGATGCTGCAGACATCCGTGGCCAGAAGTCAAGAGAGCAAAAATACCCTCTCTCTAGCCAATCATGGCCATCTGCGAGCTCACACCTAAAAAAAGTGCTGAGTTTTGCCAGGCAACGCACTGACTGACAGCTGCTTGTCCAATCAGATTAGAGGAACAAACTGGTATAAAAGACACAGAAACCACACGGACCGTGCACGCGCAAGTTGGCGATGTGAGGCCAGTGTTTTCAAAAAAGTACCTGTCCACACCAAATAGTGAAAACAGAGTTTTAAAATTTGTCCACCTTGGAGGGAATTTTCAAAAAGCTTAGTTTTCAATGACAGAAAAATTCTGCTCTTGTGAAATGTTTTAAAATTTCATACGTGTGGAGGCAGGCCTGTGATGAAATGCACGACGGCTACATGTATTTTTGTACAGATAACCAAATAAAAGCTTTGCTGAGAATGAGTCTGTACAAAATGCGCCACCGGCTGCCAGCCGTGAGAAACAGAAATGCAGGAAGCGAGCGAGAGTGGCCCACGAATGCAAATCGACTAGATGATTTTCACTTACTGAGAGAGGTGCCTGGGTGTGTTTGCATGAATTTGCACAAACAGGGGTGTAAGATGGTGTTCGTTTCAGAGCATATGAAATGAAATGCCAGCGCTAAACTTGTGGGTGTGTGTGACCCTGTTAGTTAGGGCACAGCGGGAATAAAGGGCTGAGCTAATACCCTATTGGTCGCGCTTTCACACACATATACATGCTTGCGTACAGAAGGACATACACATACATATGTTCATGTAGCCTTTTTTTCTTTTGTTAGCAGAATTTGCGTTAATAATTTAAACAGATAATTTCCTGGCCAGCCACAGAGCAGGGAAGTTCAAATATGGATGGGCAAGTGTGTGTGTGTGTGTGCGTGTGTGTGTGAGCGCGCGCACACATGGTCCCTGGTGTGACGTACATGAATCGAGAAGCAAATGTGTGATTTTTTACTCGGAGCTCTCGCAGACTCGACGGTATTGACTGCCCTGTAAGTAAGACGACTCCTGTGTAAACTTTTCAAGGCCTGAAGCTGCACGTAAGCTCAGATAAAAGCAGTCCTGATCACACAGAAGGTGTGGGGAATATGTTCCACGATGGTTCACCATCACGCATGAATCACAAATTGCTGCAAGTTCGGGTTCTGCCCTCCTTTGATTTAAATTTTTCTTCTGCATGAGCTCTAAGAGTCGTACCTGACTAGCACTCCATATAAAACTGTAGACTGACAAGCTAACTTATATAAAAGTTTTTTTTTTTAAAAAAAGGTGGTATTTAATGTTTAAGGCTTTATGCTTCTTGAGAGAAAACTAGACCTCAATGCAGCAACTCATGAGGTCAAAAGCAAAGAAAACTACGCTATTTTTTGTTACTACTTTTCTGGCAATATAATTATTACTATTTTTATTTTACTTGCAATATAAAAAATATTGACTGTTGAATTTTCTTATACCATACACAAATATACAATGTATGTTAAATAAATGTTTCCAGGCAAAATTGATTCCTTTGTTTTGCTTTTTAATATGAAAGAAGAGTTGCTCATCATCTTCAAATTCCAACCTGACCTGGACTTTTTTTTTTTTTTTAAGTATACATCTAAGAATGTAAATTAGCTTACAAATAAAAGGGATGCTTTCACATCTATTAGGCTGTTTGCTGCGTCAATCAGAGCAAAAGTTATACTTTTCGTTCCACATGATCGTGGAGGAGGAGAGTGAAGGGCTGAAAACATATTCATAAAACTCTTTCACTCATATGTCAGAAATACAGTCATGGAAAAAAAAAAAACTAAACCAATTGAGGACACTGAGCTGGTGCTAAATAAATGATTAGATAAATATGTAAAAATAACTTGTGTGTAGCTCCCTTTTTTTTTTTTTTTGTTTGTTTGTTTTTCCACGTTTCCAGAACACTTGGCACTACAGCTCTGGCCTTTGGCTCAATTTGGCAGCTTACATCTACAAAAAAATAAAATAAAATAAAAAATAGGCAACCCCAAGACAAGTTTGATTCACTTCCTGCAGTGAGTCGATTCAGAGTCGAATCTTTTACTCATTCTCTTGGAAGTGGACTGAGACCACTTCGCTCAGATGCTCTTGGACCCAAGTATGATTGATGTGTTCTCACCTGCCTAAAGAACTGCACAGAGAGGAAGAACACAATAATAAGGAACTCTATTCATACTTATGTAAAATGATCATCAAAATCCCAGTGTTTACATTCAAGTAAAGTTAATGACATCACTGATGAAAAGTCAACTGCACGTGGCTCGGGTCATGATTTGGCATTGAGTTTCGTCTCAATAAACAAGAGAAGAAGAAATGAGGTAATAATAACAATCGTATAAAATGAATAAAATGGCCCGGCCGGAGGGTTGGGCATGTTGCGTATGTAGAGGACAGTGTTGAATGAAGGGGAGGGGAGGGGAAAAAAAAAAAAGGAGAAAGAAGGGAGCGAAATGGCGGGGGAGATGTAAGTGCACGATTTCCTCGGTGGCGCTGTCACACGTCAAAGCTGCACTGAATCAAAGCAAGCTCTTTTTGATGAATATAAAGCAGAGAGTCCTGCTGAGAAGCACTCTCGCTCTAATCACGCACCCGCGGCCAGAAAGATGCCCCCCTCCTCCTTTTCCCAAATGAAAATAAAAGCAGAAGGGGGAACTGGGGGGGGGTGTGAGAGTGAGAGAGAGAGAGAGAGAGAGAGAGAGAGAAAGGGGACGCAGAGCACACACCAAAACAACAAAGGCTTACTTTAGAACAGCAATAAACATTCAGGCCCTCCTGAGATTTCGGACTGGAGGGGTGGAGAGGGGGGCACGGCGAACACACCATGAACAGATTTTTAGCCCTAAACAGACAACGCACACCCTCCAGCTCATTCGCTCGACAACAAAACACAGACAGCGTCTCTTTAAATAACAGCCATAGCGTGTGCGCGCACACACACACACACACAAACACGGGGCAAGTAGAGAAACAAAGAAGGGTTCGAGCATTGTGTGAAATTGTTCTAGCAGCATTCGATGGACGGAGCTGTGTGCTGGATAAAGAAGCTACATCACAATTATCTGACAAAAAAAGAACTATGAATACAGAATATTATTTTGAGAATATGAGAACTGAGTCAGAGAACTGACTTATTTTAAATTCTTTAAAAATATATACATAATTCATATGAGTTTTGGAACTAACTTTTTCAACTGGATATTCATCCTTTCGTCAATTTTGCAATCAATCAATAAACAAACAAACAAACAAACAAACAGGCAAAAAAAATAAATCAGATGATAGTGATTATTATTATCACCTGACAGTAATTCAATGTCCTTTTTTTTTTTTATTGGAATATTAGCAACATAAAAGCAGCTTTTTCTTCACAAGATCCATTCCACTCCCCTCACGCCATTAGTTCAGCATTTCATTTACCTCTACTCTTTCAAAAGCTGGGTCAAAGGCACAACAGCCCTTAACTGGCGAATCTGTGTGTGTGTGTGTGTGTGTGGTGAGTGTGTGGTTTTCTCAGAGTGTGTCCAGGTGTTTCCGGGCCCCTCTTCATCATCTCCATGCGCTGGTGTGCACTACACATGCCACGCTACGTGCTCAGTCTCATCACCTCATCTCGATCTCGAGAGTTCATGACCTCGTGCCCTGTGATCACCAGCTACACGATCAGACGCTCGTCTCTGAGCCGATGTGAATAATGACCCCTTGTCACGTCACGCTGTCATGTGTCCATCCACCAAAACTCCAAGAACTTTCAGAGAAGAGTACTGTTTTCTTCTCTTAACTTTCATAACAAAGGCAAACAAAGAAAAACGTCAGAGCTCTTTTGTATGATCATGTGATTTCCGTTTGGGTCAAAATGAACCATTTTACTTCACGTGGAACCGTACTAACACGTTTTCTTTTTTTTTACAACATAAAACTTTACGTGCCTGGCTCATGAAATTTTTTTTTTTTTTTTGGTGAATCTGTTGCAGCCCCTCTTAATATTTATATTATACAGGTTATGCTCAGGCCATTTTGATTCTGAAAAAGTGGTGAAATATCTAGAAATTACATCTATCAGCAAAAAAAATTTATTGGAGAAAAAAAAAATCAGAGGAAAAAAAAACGTATTCAATGCTTCCCTGTAACAAAAGGATTGGAATCGCGTTATCTCTAGAATTATCAATCGACACCAACTGCTTTTTACAAAAATAAAACAAATCTGGGAATACACTCATATCTTTACATTACCTCCACGTCTTATTTGGACTCGTACCTCATCACACACACCTGAGAAGTGAATTTGCGCATCTTCACTCTTCCCTAGAATCATATTTGATCATTTCAAATGTTATTATCTGTCTCAGCTCATCCATTGCTAAGTAGTGAACAGAACAAACGGGTTAAAGACTTTGCTCTTCTTTTTCACAGATCCAGCTGCAATCTAGCCTCATCAAGAATTTCTATGGTAATTACATAAAATTAGAGCCTGATTAAAACTGCACAATATTACAGTTTATTAGACTTAACCGATTAGCTTCATCAGCAAGCCCACTGCCAGATGTGAGAACATTCTCAGATCAGAATCCGTCCGAACTGAACATGTGGCACATCTGCTGTTAGAGCAAGTTTCACAGCCACGCAGTCCAATCACCAATCAGTGCTCATCATCCTGATCAACATTATATCTCTCAGACACACATCAATGTAGTATCATACTTCTGCTCAAAAAGCTGTGTAACTTCATGTGTGTTTCGGATTTCCTCTAAAGATTTTAATAAGGTATAGAATCACTACACGTCGTCCCAGGTAACATGCCATCCTAGTGCTTTTATATTTTTACTTTTAGTAGGAGTTATGTTCTGTCTATTCTTATGCAGGTTTATTATTATTAATATAATTACTAATGAATGTATTATATGTATTATATATCTTCATCTGTCCAGTTTTGGTGAGTCTGTGGCCATGACAGCCTCAGATTCTTGTTCTTGGCTGACAGGAGTGGAACCTGATGTGGTCTTCTGCTGTTGTAGCTGATCCACCTCAAGGTTTGATGTGTTGTGTGTTGTGAGATGGTTTTCTGCTCAACACAGGTGTAAAGAGTGCTTATTTGAGTTACTATAGACTTCCTGTCAGACCAGTCTGGTCATTCTCCTCTGATCTCTCTCATC
>CM075013.1:2647577-2661494 GCA_037576675.1 Pangasius sanitwongsei | reverse complement strand
CTACATGAGCTTCAAAAGAAAGACTAGAGTCGATAATCACACCAAGGTCTTTTACTGCTGCAGATGATGAAACAGAATGCATTTTATACCACAGTGCTGTTCTGATTCTCAATCCTGATTGGTCAGAAGGTGTTTACTTTTCTGTAACAGCAGCTCTGACAGCAGTGCAGCTGCAAATCACAGGTTTATATTAACGTGTTTGTTTCTCTGTGTTTAAACATTTAGAGAAGGAGTCTCCAGTCTCAGCATCATGGGAAAGTCTATGTTTTGTCGCTTGGTAAAATTTTTTTTTTTTTTTGTCAGATTGACTTCAAAAATAAGAAAAATAAGAGAGACTGAGGGAACGAGGTTTATAGCTGCTCTAATGTAAATGAGATCGAGAACTAACTTGTATATGTTTCACAACACTAAATGTAACTATAAACAGATAAATGTTACATAATTTTTTTTTAATAAATAAAAAATAGTCATCTTTGGTAAATTGCTGTGGTATAAGAGAAATAAAACACTTCGGGGAGTGCTGTTATTGGAAAATGTACAACTTAAGTCCACTTCATCACACTCTCCTATTGTGTGATTATTTTCTCATAACAGTTTTATTCCTTATTTATTACAACGCATTTCTGTATTTTTACCCTGTCTTTCTTTTTGACATACTGTATTGCTGAATTTAATGCACATTATGCTTTCGCTTACATAATATTCAAAAAGGGGAATCCCACATGAAAAGCCATAGCATTGCATATACCCTATCTCTGATCTCCAGCTTTAGTTCCACAGCACGCGCGCACACACACACACACACACTCCACGCGTGCGTACTTGGAAGGTAATATGAAATGGCGATACATCCGAGACAGATATGACACACTCCTGACAGAAGTCACATTTGTGAGGACATGCTCATCAGGGCGAGACTGCTGCGGCGCTGCTCGCGTGTGAGCTGGAGGGATCGTGTCAATCCATTTTCTATAACTAAATTGGCCTGTGCAACGGCGGGTCACGATGGAAAAGAAAGCGAGGTCAATCTCACAGGAGCAGCCGTAGCACATCACGCTAAGAACTACTCAAAACAAACTGTTAGGAGTCAATTCTCAAACCAACCAAAACAAACCGGCCATTTCAAAACAAAGGTGTCTGCTGGTGCTTTTAAAGACTTTAAAGCTGCTACTACAAATGTAATTGACAACCTAATGTTCAGTAAGGCGACAAATAAGAACACAGTGAAAGAACTCATGGTTAAGGAAAACAGTCTAAAAAAAAAAATCTTCCATACAAATAACATCAGTAAGGCATGCTAAAAGAAATTTTATGGCAGTAAGGATGTAAAACTTCCACACAACATGATACGATCTTGATTCTTAAGCAATGACCGAGTTTGTTCAGAATCTGGTGTAGGCCTACCATTAATTTGCGAATGGTAATGGCGTAGAGAAGGACTATTTTAAATATCAGAGTTACTGACAGATCACCTTGCTAGTCTATTAAATTATTATTATTAAATTATGTCCACTTAAAAATATGAAATATATTTACCCACACAGGTTGCCTCTCCCTTTCTGATAATAATCAGTTTATTAGGATTGCCTTTTAAACAGATGCATCGATCCGAATCGTCTGATCTTTACTATCCACTTAGTGTTTAGCAGATGAAGCTCTAAGGCTCCTTTACACTTCAGTTTTTGTCAGTATAATGGAAAGTTAAATTTGGTGTAAATGCTCCTTTCAAAACACATCACTGCGCAGTTACAAGGCTTTCCTGGTCAATCCCCTGCTTACTTGCTTCAACCACTGTCTGTTCAGTATAATATCAGGTACTCGCTTCATATTCAATTAAAAGTTCCTGAAACCTCCTTTGGTTCACTGCTACACTAAAAAAGTTTGGAAAAAAATCAATCAATTTTTATTAGAAAATTACAAAATCCTAGCAGGAAGAGAGAGAGAGAAAAAAACAGTATTTCACCCCAAACCCCCTCAGTGAACAAGGCAGCCATTTTGTTTTTCAGATTTGAGAGACGCAACAGTAAGAAAAAAATAGAGAGGGAAATGTCAGGAGTGAGTGCTACTTAATAATAAGTAGCTCCTACATTTTTTTTTACTGACCAAAGAGACCACAGCCCCACCCACTCGATTTCTATTGGCTCACAAGGCAGAGGATTCACAGGTCAATGTTCATGTACATAAAGTCTGCCTTTATGAGGCGCGAATGTGTCTTTCATGTCCTGTGTCCTTTCCCCTTCAGTGAATTGGCTTTTCCGCCAGGAGGTTTTTTTTGTTTGTTTGTTTGTTTGTTCTGACTGCTGCTTTATCTGAAAGAGGAGGAAGGCGTAGTTTAGGTGTCTCCTGAATCTTCGTAACAATGTAAAATCTGTAAATGCTATGGCCAAACCACAGATAACGGCTTTCTCTTTAAATATTCTCTTTTAAAATGGTTTAAAATTTGTCCCACCATATTGTGATATGGCTCCTTTGCCCTTTTTTTTGTATGATATTCATTATTTGATATTTTGTTGTAATCTGGTTTTTTTCCCCCATCCCACTTTGTGTTTCTATCCCTTTCGGGTGGTTTTGCGTCTTTCCAAGCCACCACTGCAAATAAGTATTTGTTCTTTATGACTTGCCTGGTTAAATGAAAGATAAACGAAAAATAAATGAAAATTAAACAAGACTTAATATGCTGTGCTCACTGGCAGCCACTTTAGCACCTTTACAGCCAAAGATATCCAACAAACAAGTTGTCAGAAATTTCGCACCAAAATCTGAATTGAATGTTGTCCCTTTATTTCATCGTAGGACCAAGATCTTAATCATATAATCTGACATGCAGCACATGACCGTAACTGATATCACACAGTCTGTTTCAGAATTGGATTTTATAGGCATCTCCTCATACAGTGCGACACACAGTAAACTTCTAAGACTGCTGTTATCTCATTCTGAAGTAGCCTTTATCAAGCTCATTCTCCAGCCACATTTGAGTATTTTTTTTATGGCTGCATCTCTTTATGTAGATTAACAGCATGTTACTAACACTAGTCTCAGTTTAACACTCCCTGTATTTTTCCAACCTAAACATCAGAAAATGTATGACCATAACTTCAAACGTAAAACAATTTAAACCCTTTTAACCCATCATCGTATAAGAGTGTAATATATATAATTTGTAGTGGATGCACGTGATTTACATTTTAATTAAGGCATATTATCTGCCCTTTTAGAGTGCATGTCATACACTATGCTTATAAAATCAATGCCTTCTAAAAGCTTAATTGAACTTCCATTTTAATTAAACTTCTGGTGCTGATAACAGACCCTGTACATTTCAGCGTAATGAACTGAGCTTCAAAATGTCAGTCATTTTAATCAAGATCTAATCACCTTTGGATTACTTTATCATACTTGCAACAGATGCGAAGCTGTTGAGTTTGCAGCTTAATATCAAATGGGTTCATTAAAATGCACGTTTGCCTAGCCACTCAGAGTAAAATAAATAAATAAACAGCTATGCTTTATTTCTTGATGTACTTTATATATGTATGATCAGTAAAATTTAAGACAAGAAGGGAAAAAAAAAAAAAGACTCCTTGGTGCTCCAACAAATCATTTGATTTCTCCATCACTGTCTCTATTTTTGCGTTTGTTTTCCAGTCTGGTTGACTGGTGGAGTCCATTTGTAGAATTGCTCGAGTCAATTTTGATCATATACACCGTTTCAGTCTCTGATAGCAGATACACCAAGCTACGCTGAACTCAGCAAAACACACACTGAGCTGAAAAACACCGCAATGATTTCATGAAAGGAGAAAAGAAGTGGTGGTGGTGGTGGTGGTGGTGGGGGGATCAGATCTGCAGCCATGAGAGTGTGACGGAGTGTGAGGTATTTTGGACTGGAGCTCAATTTCAGCATCATGCAGCACTCAGGGTTCAAATCCACAGCCTACAGCAGAGGGTGTGTGTGTGTGCATGTGTATGTGTGTGTGTGTGTGTGTTAACGCTGCTGGGAGAACAAAGGGAACAGAGGGGCCGAGCAAAGGCCAGGCCTCCGAGCATCCTCTCCCAGGTGCTTTCAACACACACAGAAACGGTGCAAAGCTTTAAACCGCCGCCACCCCACCCTCAGTCGGCGGCCGGCTTTCAACCCCTCTGTTTGTTCACTTTGACTGCAGGATGAAGGGAGAGTACACTCCCACTCTGCCACTGCACTACTTTTATTTCATTGCTTATCAAAAATGAACACAGAATTTGACTTGAGAGAGGATTTTTAATTAACAAAAATACAATTTTAAACTGAGTTTTCTT
The DNA here is from genome assembly GCA_037576675.1 of Pangasius sanitwongsei. Taxonomy (NCBI): domain Eukaryota; kingdom Metazoa; phylum Chordata; class Actinopteri; order Siluriformes; family Pangasiidae; genus Pangasius; species Pangasius sanitwongsei. The sequence goes on along the minus strand of CM075013.1, from coordinate 2,657,195 downwards.
TATCTATGAAGTTACAATATATCCCTGAGATATAGGTGAATGTTTGCTTCAGTTTTTTCAACTGTGGACCATATAGAGTCAGCTCCAGAAACTGGTACCCATAGTAAAGATGGGTAATGAGGGTGGTAGGAGTTTAATCTCACACTGAAAATATGGGAGAAATCTAACTTTGCTTAAAGGAAATAATCAAATCCACCATGTTTGCCAGTTATTGGTACATTCAGAACTTTGTACAACCTCTCTCTGCCAACAAAACTTATTGTGCAATATCATTTTAAGGTTGTAGTCTTCTCCTATAAAGTTTGATGAGATCTGAGAATATAGAGTGAGGAAGCTAAAACCACTCCTCAGTACAGAATCTCTCTTCTGTGAACTCTGTTCTTCAGCTCACCCCAAAGGTTTTCATTGGGGTTTATACTGCATTTGACTGGAGGTTGTAACTCATAATTCCTGACCTCGACCTGGAAAAAAAAAAACAAAGAAACTACCCCCTCAACTCAGAGTTCCTACTAGGGATTTTCTTCCACAACTTCGAGTTCCTCCAACTTCAGCAAGTGATGTCAAAGCAACATGGCTGCTCACAGCATCAGCAGTAACACAAGCCGTGTCCAAAGTTTGATTCTGTGGTCACTGATTATTTTGTGTAGATTTGGATGACCGTCCTAGTTGTAACTTCTTGGCAGAAGCAGCCATATTTTCATTTAAAAACTCATTTTCATTTAAAGCCAGGAGATTGTTAGTTCGAATCCCAGTGATGCCACAGCCAGGAGACAAGGGAGCAAAAGTGTCTGTGTTCTCTGGGTGTAAGGGATGTTATACCTCTATCGCCTGTTAATCACAGTGACGCTGACCAATCATGGGCATAAGACTGTGTATGTGAAAGAGGGCAGATAACGCTTTCCTACAAGTGCGTTACACTGGCAGGTGACCACATTAGGAGAAAATAGGGAAAGAAGGTCTCATTTGATCATAAAACCCGATTCCAGTCAAAATCAGGTTTCAGTTGCGTCTAGTGAACTTGATGATTTACTAAAGAATGTCACTTTGTTTGGATGCTACAAAACATTTTTTTCACCACTGCAGCAAAAACAAATGGTGCTGAACGTGCAGTCCATCAACAGAACCCCGTCACTCGTGCTGCCACTCCTAGCTATTAGCCACTCCTCATTAGGCCTGCACTTATGCTATATCCACAGCCGGCTAGCAAACACTTGTCCACCTTCACATTAGGAGCCTCTTTGATCTCTAACCTTTCTGGCCAAACAAGTGCTCCTAAATGAGCCACTTCTGCTCCGAAATGCATGCGCCATCAAGTAGGTCTGGGAACATATGCAAATTCACCAAGCCGTGCACTTTAAATGAGAATAATACAAAGTCCTTGATATACTTAACCAAAACAAGCCACAGACAGGGCCTCAATGGCATATTGAGAAGAAGAGGCAAAAAGAAAATAATAAAAGAACACAAGTGTGTGTATCTGAAAGAAATCAGGACACGTGGAATAAATGCAGCACATTTCATCGGGTGATTTCTGTAAAAGGCTCTTTGTTATCTCCAGACACAGAGAAAGGCCTCCTACTGACTTGATCTTTAGAGGCTTAGATCATGTCATTAGCATGGTAATTGCAACCTCATCCACAGAGCTGAAAAGGACTGGGGGGGGAAAAAAAAAATTAAAAGGAACAGGAAAAAAAAAGAAAAAGAAAAAGCTATACACATGCCACAGACAACACATGCAGAGAGGTGCTTTGTTCTGCCGAGGCTATGGGACGTTTTCCTTGTTTTGCTTCACAAAAATAGGCTGGTGGATAAACAAAAGGCATTTACATTACATTTACAGAATCTTCTTGTCCCCCAAACATGGTAAAGACTGCAATGTGTGTGGCTGAATCAAAGGAAGCTTTCGGGACGAGAGCAGCTGTTCCGCTTTTGTAGAGTCAAGGCCAGTTCCTCAGTTGCTCCTAAATGCTATTAGTCATTACAGGTGAGCTTCCTAATGGCTAGTTTTTAATCCTCTTCGTGATGTTAATTAGCACACGGAAGTATGGCGTTCTCCACAAGCACATCAAACAAATCCACTCACCGCACACGCTACAATCTAATCCTCCATTAGATAAACCTACACTACCAGGATTAATGATTATTGTTTAAAGCCTGAGGCCACTATATGTGCTAACCCTGGTGGCACAGCACCGTCATAACAGGATTATCACAGTTATTTAGCCAAGAAAATCAGAACACTTGCATATTTCATAATCTTGCTGTTATCTGTAGATTCTGTAGTGAATTCACAATCCACTGCGAAAGAAAAAACTATTCTGAATTTCCTTTTTCTGACGTTGAGTACCAGAGTAATAATCATTGCTTAGCCGTCTGCTAATTTACCCCATCCACGTAATTATGTGAGCTGCCAAATTGGGTTCAAAAGATACGTCAACATTAGACCAGCTTACGCAGGTGCATAAGCTTATTTCCTGGGCGGTCCATTCAGATTAATGAAATCACCTACCTGCATGTAGTGATTAACTGAATTAATAATGTAATGCTGTTGTTTTTGTAAATTCAAGGATCATCTGACCAAACACTCATCTGCTACATTCACAGTCCACTTTTTTTTTTACAGTAACTGTAGATAATAGCTTTATCTGTAGAAAACTCAGTCCTCAGGATGAGCAATGTCCACTTTTAGTATTTAGTATAGTAAATTCTAAATTCAGAATTTAGTATGGTAAAAGTATGATATGATTAATTAAGGGTTAAATTTATATAATTAATATTTAAAACCGAGTGTATTTAAAGCCAAAACTTACATATCAGTGTGACATAATACCTGTAATGTGAGTACTTAGAGGCAGGATGCAAGTGCAAAAACTCAGCAGCTTCTTTATTTAAGGTAATCCAATAATCAGCATTTTATTTGAAAGCATTTGGTCAAAGCACAGGTAGGCAGCATCATATAAGAGTGATCCATATTCGTGAACAGGAACGCAAACGAGGGTGAAAAGCAGAAAGAACTAGGCTTACGCTGTGTTTCCAAGTTGGAACCTTCCCAAATTAGAGTATTCACGCAAACCCAGCTATCTGAAGTCAGCAATAGAGGTGCATGAAGAGGCTGTGTCATCGCCTCATCTAAAAACAGTCTCCTGTTTTTGTCAACAAAAACTGGAATTAAAGACTTGTTTGGTGAGTACTTAATTTGTTTTTAAAGTGGGTGTGATAATTCACTGTTAACAGTGCCGAAAATCACAAAGAAGATCAAAAAATCTTGAAATTTTGAAATTAACATTTCAAAATAATAAAGTATATATAGCAAATTTTTAATATAAACCAAAACTCAAAAGGCTGCTTTAAAAACCTTAAATCACACTGTTATTTCTTGCTCTTACTTTTCACTATGAGTGAAGCCATGTTGAAGTGACATCACGGAATCGCAACTCAGAAACACATCATTAGAAACGCACATTAAATGAATGAGACTTCGTAACCACGTAAACACACAGAACCAACTAACCAAAGGCTAAACTGAAAACAGATGAACACAACTGGGAAACTGACCAATAATAAAACAGGGGCGGAGACAGAACCAGGAAGTGGAAACAAAAGAAACGTCATGATAAGTGTCCAAATAGTGCAGTTCCAGTTGGAAAATGTGCTGAGCACTGAGAGGATTCGTGACAATACTGATTAATACTGCTCCTCGCTCGATAATAATGCTCCTCGCTCGAGCCGATATTGTGCAACAAAAAAATGGGCTTGAGTTCAAGGCCAGAATTGTGCTTATGTGAGACACACCACTGTTTTTTTTTTTTAAACTCTGCATCATGGTAGTGCTTAAGTCTGAATACCGATGGGCACAAGAGAGAACAGTTAACAGTGTGCTTGGTGCTTACATGTGCTACCATTAGAATAAAATAAATGACAACTAATTACTGAAGAATTTTGGTTTATACAAGAATGCTAATGTGATTATTAAAATTATACGAACAAAATAGAGTTCACCTGAATACAACAGTCTCTCGCCTCTATACAAAGTTCAGCTGTGCACAGGGACACACAATACTGCACTGCTTCTAAAGCAGCCACGCAGGAGGAAATAAACGAGTGCGAGACTGTTATCTACAAAACTGTCATCTCTTTTTCACAGCAGTGCTCTTTAGGACGTGTACAGGCTCAAGACTGCCTGCGGTGCTCCGAGCATCAGCCTCGCACACAAATGCCAGAGGTCGTCCTTTACCTTCGGTGCAAAATCAAAATGATAATGACTCGGTATTAAAAATTCTATTTGAGACCTACACAGAGGCTATGTCAAAAGGCGGCAACATGGCGGGGGTTTGGCGTGAGGTCGTGGGGCTCACTGATGTGCAAAAAAAGATGGGGGGGGGGGGGGGCTAGTTTGGGACATCAAAATTAAAATACACCCACCACCACACCATATCAGTTAGTGCCTTGACATTGAGACATGGGTTATTTGCCACAAAAAGGCACTCTGCTTCTATGAGGTCATTCCAAATCAAGCCAATGGGCGCTGTCTGGGGAATTACCGATTACAGTCCGCCCGTGTACGCGTGTGTGTGGTGAGGGGCTGTCGGAAATAAAGGAAATAATCAAATAAATCCTCTAGTGGACTGTTAATGAATGTATGTGGCACGGGGGCACTTCAAGAGACAATCAGGCGGTGGGGATTAGCTAAAATTGGGATAGCCGCACACCCGACCTTTTAACGGCGCTGCGTTATCCGATAGCCGTCCGCCGTTACCACTTCAGCACTTCTCCCTGTTTAAATCCATTCCCCAGCAAAGCCTTTTACATGGGCTTATTACGGTGCCTCTCCAGCCTGATTCACCCCACCATTATTCAGAGGCGAGCTTATTCAGGAGGATAACCGACGCTCAGATGCTGGCCACTCAAAGCCAAAGCCGAATAATAAATTTTGGAACCATTTTACTCAAGGCTCAACGGTCACGCTTTAGCTAAAGAGGCTTGGTGGTTCCAAGTTCCATGATGATAGAACTTTAGAGATCAGCAGGGGTTCCTGATTTCCTTGGTTTATTAGGTGCACATAATCAGAAAGGAAAACGACAACAAGCTTCTTGACTTCTAAATCATCACAATCAATGATGGATCTTGCTTTTTAGATCCTTTCATGCGTTACTATATGACAAAAGTATGCTTTAAGCAGGATGTGAAAAGAAATTGCTGAGTGTTGACTTTCATTTATTCACATGACCCAAAGTACTTACTATCCATTCCCTCTCCACACACACACACACACACACACATTATGTATTGTCCAATTATACTGCACTATAATCACATTACACTTTTATAATAGGGATCTGATCCACTTAAGAATCAAAAACTCTGCACAGGACTAGCATGCCATGCGGTGACGTGTAATACAAAAAAACCTGCGTACATCATCCCCGTTTCATTTCATTAGCTATTCTATGAATTTCCAATTAGGCCGAGGACAAAGAGGAGCTGAGCGTTCACGTCTTTCATCATCAGAGATGAGTAGCTGCTAGCTCAGGTATTCCAGACCTTTGGTCACCAGTGCAAAACCAGAGCACCAGTCCTTAGAGCTCCATTTATTAACAAGGCTAAGGAAGCAGGAGATAATGAGGATAAAAAGGAAAAAGTCTTCTCGGATCCAAACACTCTCCTGTGTCCCAAACCTCAACAATATTCCAGGTTTGTGAACAAAACCAGCCCAGTTCTGATTATTTATACATTTCAGACTACATGTAATTTTTTTAAGCTGTTTTATGATTTTTTAAAAAGAATACAAACAAACCCTTTTATTGTCGTCCCAGGGGTCCAGCGCTCCTCTTCCCTTCTGAACTTATTAGTATCCTATCTCCCGCTGCCTTCTGGCCAGACTGCATTGCTGGCAACAATATCTCCTCTGGGCAGATATTTTTATTGAAGCTGCCCACATGTGGGAAGAACTTCGCCAAATATTACAAAATGTGCTCGGAAAAACCGCTGACCCCACCTTTAACTTAGCATTGTTCAAGAGCCATGGCATTGTGTAACACAACAGATATGATTCAATAAACCATCAGAATAAAAGCTTAATTTATTTCATGTTATGAGTCAAACTGAGCATGACTTCGGTGCCATCGAAATACATCCAATCATGTAGGTCATGCTGAAAAGACGGACAAGCTGTAAGAAAGTAGGTGGAGAGAAAGCCGCTGGTCTGGAAGGAGAAGGCAGTCCGGCTGAATGATATACAGCACTGGCCACGTGCGAGAGCTGTCCATTAGTTATGGGGTCCCCGTAATGCTCGGGCTCAAGTACATTATTTTCGAATGCATCAGTCAGCTTTGTGCAGCTCAGATAAATTCTAATGCCCCCGATCTGTAATGCATACTCTCTCACCGCTGCCATAATACGCTCTGGGTTAGGAGGGCAGGCCGACAGAGGGGGGAAAAACGTAATTTATTTTTCACTGCGGCCAGTATTCCTCCCATTAGCTTCAAACGCGAGATAAGTTATAGCTTTTAACGAGCACCTTTAGCTGCCCGAGTACTCCGTGCACAATGTGCCAAGTTCAGAGCGAAGAAACAGAGAGGGAGGGAAGTAAGGCAGAGAGAGAGCTGGAGGGCACAGATGATCCCGGAGAGTGCCTCCTGTGTGAAGCCTGGCACGAGAACAAATGGCTGGACTACAGCGACTGCACATCATTACACACCCACACCCGGCTGCATAACGAGAACATTCTCCTCTTCAGCGCATGCATACTGAAGCATAGTGCTGTCAGATTTCAGCAAATGTGTGAGGCAAACTTGACTAGAAAAGCCGAGATGCTTTTGGAGCACATACTAAAGATGTCTTCTGAAGACGCTCAGCAGTGAGCAGTAACCTGCTCTCTGTAGCAGTGCAGTAGTGAGATTTAGCCTGAGAGCTCCACCTTTACCAATCAGATGTTGGGAAGAACTTCCTGTCCTGTGTGCTGTGTATGTGCCTGCATTCATTTGTCGACTAAAGCCAGATTCATCACACCACAAACACTACTTTTTTTTTTTTTTTTTGACAGTCTATAACAGAATTTTTATGACTGATGATGGACCTACACCGCTTTAGGCTAATGATTCGACAAAATCTGCTCGCTCTGATTCGCCTTGCTCTCCTCTGCAAGAAATAAAGGATTTTTGTCAGTGATAACTGTTGCTTTCGATCAAACTCCATTTTATTGATAAGTGACTAATTAGCTGTGCGCTTTTATAAGCCGTTCGTTTTGCTCGTTGCGGCTTTAAATAAGCACAATCAATAGCCTCTTTAGTAGCCTACCACCATCTAGGATGATAGAGTCCAGACTCATAGCTGAAGGCATCTATCACACACTAATTAAGCCTTTCAGTTAAAAATACCACCAGCTTTAGTGCATTTTTTCCCATTTCAGATCACGCTCCTCATCTCTTTGGAAGACATAAGTCAAAAACTAAATTATTATTATTATTTTTTTTGGTTAAAAATGTTCCACGCCTTTAGCAGCTAACTGTACTTAAGAGGATGAATTCTTGTGTGCTCGAGTTAGAGATTTATCCCTCATGCATTGCATGCATGCTCATTGTTAGTTCCTGGAAACTGCATGTGGAGGTTCAAGTTGGCCTTCGGGCTAAACGCAGGATCATGAGCAAGCTGGGCTTGAAAGTCATATAATCTAATCCAGATAAATCATAAGGATGCCTCTCCATAATTTAGATGCTTCTGATTGCATAGCTGCTAGCTGGTGTAAATTATTTAGCTCTCTGCTTAAGTGTTTATGGCACACATCGCTGCCTCATGGCGTGACAAGTTCCCCTTAAGTTGGAGATCACGATTTCTTAGGGCAGGAAAATCTGATTATAAATTTGGGTAATTTTTAGGTCTTTAAGATTGAGAAGAGACAGACAGGCTCAGAGTGTGTGATACTGTTGGTATTTGAGTGCTTTGTTATTTGGTTTCAGTAACCAAAATCATACAAGTAGAACTCAACTCCGATACTGTTGACGGGGACGCTGCCACTGCCAAACAAGCCTAATCTTTCTGTGACTAATCTGTACACCTTAAATATGCTTAAAATATACTTCAAACACTATTTTAGACATTTGACCTTGCTGTGTCCTTGGGCCGGTTTGAATCAATTCCAAAACCTAACCAGTTCATTTGTTGGTTATAATGATAATTCCATATAAATCCTACAAACATTCAAGCATTCGTTCTTGAGATATCGTGCTAACGAGAATCTCGGGTGAACGTACAGACGGACCTAGTACAGGAGACATTAAAATGGTTTTGAAGTGGTGTGCAGGGCTGAAACTGTCCTTGTTAAACGTCAGTGACAAACCTTTAACAAGTGCACACAGGAATCATAAAATTCACTCAAGCATGGAGAGATAATTAGCTAATTAGATAATTACATAAATAACCAGCTGTGTCCTTTAGCTCAGACTGAGCCTACAAAAAAATGTCACCTGCAACCAAAAACAGGCGACATTTTGGTTCACTTCCTGAGTCGAATCACTTGGCAAACCCAAAAGACAGCAAGTTTGATTCACTTTCTGCAGTGAGTTGATTCAGATTCAAATTGCTTTCTTGCTCTCTTGGAAGCGGACAGAGACCACCTCACTGAGACGCTCTTGGACCCGAGTGATTGCTGTGTTCTCCCCCTCCTAAAGAACCGGACTGAGGTGGAGAACACACCAGGGTTCCTCTCAAACAAACACAACACTGCACACGTGAAATCATCCTTAGTGATTTCCCATTGTCACTAAATTGTTTACGCATGCTCTGGATTTTGTTCATCTTCTTTACTTACTTATAGAAATAATTTAAAAATAACATACTGAGTCAGAAATTTAATACTTTTTTATATCTCAGTAATATTCTGATATTACTAATGCTGCGTCTGACTAAAACTTCAACTAGGAAAACCAAAGAAAACACCCCTTAAGTTGGAATTCCTACTCGGGAAGTCAGGAAGGTCTCCTAAAACCCTGAGTTATACTGAATATACATGTATTTACTTTAGACTAATTAACATACAAACATATTTGCTTGTTAAATCTGTAACACCGACTATACAGTTCACTGTTCTGAGGAGGAAAATATGCATCACTCATCACAGATAACTGCTAGATTGTTGCTAACAAAAGAAACATGGAGACGTGCATGTTTTTTCCCCTACTTTGTAGCTCAGATGCACGAGGTCAAAATGGTTTAATTTCAAGTTCCTAATCCCTCAGCACCAACAATAACTTCTTAAAATTGTTTTTCAATTGTTTGTTGATGTTAAAATTGTACTGATTTAATACATTTCTTCTTCTTTTTCAGTGTTTTGTCCACTTTAAATAAAAGTATCATTGAACTTCAGGTTTTTTTTTGCAAACAGTATATATCAAACTGCATATCGTGAAATGTTTAAGTATCGTGATATGACATTTTTGCAATATCACCCACCTTTAGTCTCAGAAATGCTTCCCTGCTTATAAAATACAGCTTTCCAATATCGTTGTTTAATACATAGCTTACTCTCACAATTGTCAATGTTTCAATATCTACACTATATTGCCAAAAGTTTTGGGACGTCTGCCTTTACATGCACATGAACTTTAATGACATCCCATTCTT
>CM075013.1:2607076-2647477 GCA_037576675.1 Pangasius sanitwongsei | reverse complement strand
TGGCAACCTCTCACGGTACCACGCTTGAATTCACTGAGCTCCTGAGAGCGACCCATTCTTTCACAAATGTTTGTAGATGCAGTCTGCATGCCTAAGTGCTTGATTTTATACACCTGTGGCCATAGAAGTGATCGGATCCCCTGAATTCAGTGATTTGGAGGGGTGTCCCAAAACTTTTGGCAATATAGTGTATATTAAGTTTAATTTAAACTTGACCGCTATTGGTGTTATATCTTTATTCTTAAATCTTTATTTACTATTATTATGTTTATGAATCCCTTATCAATCATTTAGCTTTTTTTTTTACTTGATTTTCTCAACATTCTCGAAGCTCTTTGCTGCTAAATAACATTTTTCAGCTAATCGCTTTAGTATTAAATACAGTTTGCTAGAAAAATAGGCACAATTTATTTAATTGAGCCCAATCTTTGTAAATGACATCAATTCTTTTTGTCCTCCATCACTCTTTCTTCTCGAGGCAGGTGGTAGCCCCAGTCAGTAGCAGCTCCTGTGTGCAGCTGTAGTGATGTCATGTGGTAATTACCTTCATTTTTGCTTCTTGCTCAGACAGAGAAAGTTTTCTAAGCTGCTGCAGCAAATCATCTTGACAAGTATCCATCTTCCGAGTGTGCTGCGAAGAGAAAAAAAAAGGCAAGAAATAGGTAGTTAGGGGAGAAAGAAAAGAAAAAAAAAATATATATATATATATAGGCGTGTAAGCTGTATTGAAAAAAAAAAAGTTTTATTTGAGATAATTCTTCTGTGCCGGATAAATAAGGAATAAAACTCTTGGAGTTGTGCTGTTACAGGAAAAAAAAATCAATGATCGTATGGTGTGATGAATCTGAGTTACTGTTACCACCCAGAAGTTGATTATATTCCTATAACGGTGTGTCCTGAAGCGTTTTATTCTTCTTATACCACAGTCATATTTCAATTATTCCAATTTTTAACTCATCATACAAGCCACTTGCAGCCACTTGCATGCCGTAAAACTTATTGTTACAAAGCGGTGACACTGGAGACTCCTTCCAAAAATGTTTAATAGATGTCTCCTTATAGAAAAATTCACCATATCAAAGATAACATGTTTTTTAATCTGTTGAAGTGGAGCGCCGCCGTACATAGAACGATAAAGTATGACTATAAACCTGTGATTTGCAGCTACACTACTCTCAGAGCTGCTGTTATAGAAAATTACCTTTTTTGGCCACCTTTCTGGCCACTTTCTGGCCAATCAGATTCGAGAAATGAACAGCCCTGTGGTATAAAGAAGATTTATCAATTCATCAATTAATAAATTGTACAGGTTTCATATATATAGTGAATAAGTGAACTGCAAATTCGAGGATCGCAATAGCTGCATTGTGCTGAAATGCCCCATATGATGATCTCAAAATGTCTTTTTTCTTTACCCTGCCTAAAAATATCTTTAAAGTCAAATGGCATGCTGAATGAGGTCACATTGAATGTGAGTGAGGGAGTGAGTGAGTGACAGAGAGAGAGAGAGGCAGTAGCCCATCACTGTTCAGGCTTCAGGGATAAAGCACATGATAAGTGGACCAGCCCGGGACAAGTAAACAAATCAATCATGTGTGATAAGTGCTTGAGCTTTATCAGGGCTGGCCAAAGCGTGCCACACCACCTCTCCAAGCCGAGCATGGAATACTAACGGCAAGCACACAGACATATGAGTAACTTTAACTTGAATTTTCGCATGGCTGAGGCTTGAGTTACACTCTTGTGGAAGTGAGTCTGGTGTTGAAACAAACTTTGATCAAGAGTCACAAGGCAGCAACAATACTTATGTAATTTCATATACACTATACAGCCAAAAGTTTGTGGACACCTGACCATCTCTGCCATATGAAGTTCTTCCCCAAACTGTTGCCACAAAGTTGGAAGCACACAATTGTATAGAACGTCTCTGTACGCTGTTCTAGCACGACAATGTCCCTGTGCACAGAGCGAGCTCCATGAAGACATGGTGTGTGAAGGTTGGAGTGGAAGAACTCGAGTGTCCTGCACAGAGCCCTGACCTCAACCCCACTGAACACCTCTGGGATGAACTGGAACACTGACTGTGCACCAGACCTCCTCAACATCACAACATCAGCGCCTGACCTCACTAATGCTCTTGTGGCTGAATGAACACAAATCCCCACAGCCACGCTCCAACATCTAGAGGAAAGCCTTCACAGAAGAGTGAAGCTTATTATAACAGCAAAGTGGGAATAAATCTGGAATGGGATGTTCACATGGGAGTGACGGTCAGGTGTCCACAAACTTTTGGCCATATAGTGTATCAGCGTTCTTAAACGTTTTGCATCCAAGGAACCCTTTAACCCTTTAAGAAAAATTCCATGGGCGTGCTCCATGGGCGTTCCAGGACAGATTCATTTAATAAAGTTTTGGATAGCATGGCATGGTTGCGCAGAGGGCAGCTCCAGGATCTCAAGTTCGATCCGGAGCTTGGGTTACGGCTTTAGTGGAGTTTCACATGTTCTCCCCGTGTCCATATGAGCTTCTCCGGTTTCCTCAAATCTCCCAAAAACATGCCAGTATGTGACTTGGCTATGCTAAATGCTAAAGGTTTGAATGAGCAGGTTACTGTGTTTGTAAATTAGGCTTGTGTGATGTAACAATATTATTGCTTCAACACGATATTGCGTGCTCTGAAAACATTGGAGTACTCACTCAAAAAATGCCAAAAGAGCAGTCTCACCAAAAAAAAACAGAGACGTGCAAGTGACACGTGAATCTGCGATGTTAAAACGTTACACCGGAAAATAGTCAAAACAGCTCTATAACAGAAAAAACAAAGATTTTGACCCTAAATGTCAACTCACTGCAGGAACTGAATCAAACATACTGTGTCTTTTGGGTTTGCCAAGTGATTGGACTCAGGAAATGAACCGAAATGTTGCATTTTTTTTAGGCTCAGTCTGAGCTAAAGGACACACTTAGTTATTTATGTAATTATCTAGATATCTAATTACCTCTCAGGTGAATTTAAGATTTCTGTGTGCACTTGTTAAAGGTCTGCGTATATGATTTTGTCACTGAAGTTTAACAAGGACAGTTTCAGCCCTGTACACCACTTCAAAAACATTTTTATGCCTCCTGTTCTAGGTCCGTCTGTACGTTCACCCGAGATTCTGGTTAGCACGATATCTCAAGAACGAATGGTTGAATGTCTTTAATATCCAAAATATATAGTGGAACGGAATGTCGTGTCTCGCAGGACCACAGTGCTACATACAAGTTAAACATAAATATGAACATAGAAGTATAAGAAAAACAAATCTGGTTGACTATACATACTGTACAAAACTTTACAAAAACTTTACATACATACCGTAAGTGAAAATGTGCAAGAGAGATATTTTGTACATGAAATTGTGCAAAAGAGATATTTTGAGGGGAGCAGCGCATAGTGCAAGATGATTGTACTCTCCTTAAAACTGAAATGTTGGAAATGCTCATTTTTCATCTTTCATGGTTTTGGATGATTAAATCGCATCTGGGATATTTTAAAATGGAAAATTGCAATCTGGGAAAAATCATTATCGCACAAGCCTAGGTTACATGGTGCCCTGTGATGGACTGATGTTCCATGCCTCATGTAAGGTGCTCCTGGGATAGGCTCTGGATCTACCTCACCTCAACCCTGACCAAGATAAAGTGGTTAATGAACCTGAATAAAAGAATGAACAAATTTTGGATTAAACCTATTCAATTTAAGTGGCCAGTCAACCCAGGTAATAACTAAAAGAACTCAATACTCCATATCACAGCTTTGATAATGGTGGGTTGTGATTTCCACCACTGTTGTGGTGCAATGCTGTGATTCATCATTGTATCTGCCTACAGAGAATGATATTAAATAGCAAAAATGCTATTTAACAAGTATAATTGTTGGGTTATAAATATTAAGACTTAGGAGTATGAATGGGAGTGTGTGATAAAGTGTATAAGGTGGTGAGAGGTGTTGGAGGTCGGGATCAGGCCCAAACAGTACCAACCCCGGGTTAAATCAAATTGCTGATCCCTGTTCTATAATATTTCTTAAAACAGACTTAACAGGATTTAGTATTACCCTTGTGCATTTTATAACAAAAAATAACAGCAATGCTATTTTACTTTCCTTTGGTTTATTTGTCTGCAAGTTCGCAACCTTGTTTTAAAAACACAGCATATTTTAAAAATTATACTACAATGTAGCATGTGTCAGGTAAGGTGCTGCACTTTCACTCTTCTTCACTGTCAAAACGGATTTTTAAAAAGAGAGACAACAAGCACAGATCAATTTGCATAAGTTTTAGAGCAGAGGTCATCAAGTGGCAAGCCGTGGTCTGGATGCGGACGCAGAGGATCAAACCAAAGAGAGAGAGAGAGAGAGAGAAAAAAAAAAGGCCATAGTTCAGCGACTCCATTGCGCCTCTATTGTGACGTATGGTGGTTAATCACATGCATTTATGTACATTTTTCAATTATTCACCTTACAGTGAAACAACACTGTGAAACAAAACAATCACTTTAAACTGGTGTGTCTTATTTAAAGAACTATTATAGCTAATAAAAGATTAAGTGTTAAAAGATAACTACTGTCTAAATTCTAAATTCAGATTTTTGTAAGCAAGGAATCTGATGTAGTTGGACCGTTACAAATTTTAGTTGAATACTGCTGTGCTAGTGGTTTTTGTTTTGTCTTTTAATACAATCCTGCAGGCAGTGCAACAACAACAACAACAAAACTCTATCATTTCATATGGATGACTGTAAAAAAATGTGAGAATATTATTTAAAAGAATAACAATATTCCACAGGAATTCTGGACAATAAAGAAAATTGTAAAAAAAAAAAGGATCTAGCTCTTTAGGAAAGCAATTCTGACAATGAAAGACGACCACAATCAGTTTAAAGTGTCTAAAACTGGGGTGTATAAGAATCTCTCACCATTCAAGCTGAGAAAGAATAAATCAAAAATAGCAGAGGGAAAAATCAGGTCAAAAAAGTTCAACCGTAAATACTATCAATACAATTTATGTAGCACTTTTTAATAACTCAGCCACACATAACAGCTACTTTGTTAATATGTGAAGTTTGATTCTGAGAAAAACATCATTATTTTAATGCTAAGACACATTGCTGTTGGTTCTAATAAAGCTCAATAACAAATCCACTAAAGTACTCAAGAGAATAACCTCAGGCTTGTTTTATTTATTTATTTATTTATTTATTTATTTATTTTTGTTGAAGAACTGCTTAAGAGGTTGAGGTTCAATCTGATCAAAAGGCAACATTTTCCCTGCACATCGATGAATGCCTGTGTGTTTTTTTTTTAAGCCACTGGTGATTAAATTTGCATTTCTCCATTACTTTACACTATTAACGCCTTGAGGAAAGGATTTTCAAAGGCTTAAAACAGATCCCGATTGACTACCACGATCAAATGGACGGGAATCCATACAAAATGGCGAGTTAATTAAAATGAACCGCCTAAATCACTACCGGAACTCATCACACGGCTTATGTACTTACACCGTACATGTACAGCCATTTTAATTACCGCTGTGTGCTCATTGCTATTATGTACTTCTGAATGAAAAAAAACAACATCGATGTTCCTATGAAAATATTTTAAACTTAATTATATCTATCTATCGATACTTAAATTCACAATATGAAATGTTTTTGATTAAATACATTTTGATTAAAGCAATCATAAATCTAAACCATACATTTAGATACACTTTTGATAGCCACTTCAGGATCATCACAATCAGGACACTGCCTGCTACTTACATAAAAATAAAACTCTAGAATAAAGTGGGTTTATTCTGAGGTTTTGGTGGTGTGATGCGTTTTATCGGTTCCGAGTTGAAAACCAGGATTTGGATGAAAAACCTAATTCTGTTTTTGAGGTTTTATTGGATATTCATCATATAAAAGTCTCAGTTTCCATACTACATCAAACTGGCAGCTTTCAAACTGTCATTCAGATGCGACTTTCGCACCTCATTCTCTTTAGTTTTTCCCTCATGAACCCTCCTTTTTTTTACTACAGGTTGCTAAAAAGAAAAAAAATAAGACTTAAATGAACAACTGTGGGTTCTCAAACAAAGCTGCTAGATGTTTTTTTCCATCATTTTTCCTCCAATCACAGTGGGACACTTCCAAACAGTAAAGCAAAGTTCAACTTTAGAGAAAAGTGCCAAGTGACGTTGTGTACTTTTAATCTCCTGACCAATCAGGATGCAGCTCAGGGCACAAGTAAGAAAAAAGTTGGAAGAAAGTGCCTGAGATTGCAGTAATGGATTAAATACATTACAGGGCGTGAAAACATAGACTGAAAAACAATGCATTGTTTATGAATGCATTCGAAAATGTGAACAAAATCACTCTGAACTGTTCCAAAGTGAAAATGTTATTTTAAGAAATGCTTAACCAGTTAATAATGTTATTTTTCCATGTTCCAGTGTGTTTCACGAAGCCTGTCCAGAATCCGTCACTTCCTGCCTGGCTACACGTGAGATCTGACGTTAGACAGCCGCTGTAGACGGGTTTTCGGAAGATGGATCGACGGCAGGAACATGCGTGCAGAAAATATTTTCCTATGATTCCGCAAGCAACAAATCACAATGCGAGATAGAAGGATGGGCAGAAAATGTTACACGTAAACACATTTTTGGTTTTATTAATACCCTTGGCTACCTGTAAGTGGAGTAGGCTATCATATTTAAAGTAATTTTATTTTGTTTAAAACTAAACAGAGGGAATAAAACGCTGGAGCAGAAATGTAAAAATACTGTTTCTGTTCAGATCCTGTATAAAAACTAGATGGTTTCTAATGAGTGATTTCATTGTCAGTGTGTTAATATTAAAATTTAAGATAAATAACTGTTAAGTCTGTTTTTTTAAAGAATATTTTCATCTTTATGAAAGCTTATATTTCTACCCATACATCTCTGTTTCATGTTACACTGTTTGACCATGTACATTTACGTTTATGAATAATATTTCTGTGTTTATTTATTTATATGCCAAATTTATTCGTTATCTTCAGTGTTTTGTATTGATCTTGACTGCATATAGTTGTCCAAATGTTGTCTAGTGGCAGACGGATTCCTTGGAATTTTCTCTCAATCCTATGTTCAGTTAAGCTGCCTGATGCTCACCAAATTTATCATGTTTATTATTATTATTATTATTATTATTTATATGTAATTATATTATATAATTAATATATACATATCAACCTGTACTAGACTAGGACTCAATGGTATTGTTATGGTTACAATGTGTGAGTCACGTGATCTTTTCCTCCTCAGTGGGAAAAGTATTCCAGTCAGCGCATTTTCCTTAAAAACAAACAAACAAACAAACAAAAAAACTAATGTAACAGCAGCCCAACACTGTACAATTGGGAACAAAGATGAATTCCTGGCCGAGTGTTTCACGAAGACGTCACAGCTCTCAGATTTGCCTGTGTTTGTATGTGTAGGTATGTGTCTTTGGTGCGTTCCGTTTTTAAGCAAATTGATCACCATCGGCATTTACATTGGGCATATCCTATTTACTAGTTAACAACGGCATCACCAAAAACATGAAACAATTCTGTTTAAAGAACTGAAACTCAAAATGTAATAAATGACTCAATGACTCAATAACAAGAAATGTGTTTAAAAAAAATATATAGAAATCTAGAATTATAAAAGTATTTCCTCATTTTCAAACAAGAGACAGTTTGATCAAAATGCTCTGCTGCCTAACAACGGGCCAAATTAATCTTCATCTCTAACAGAAAACGATCAACTAGTTAGCTACTAGTCAACTAGTTATGACCCGAGATAATACAAAAATAATATTATTATAATAACATTCTGCAGCTGGATTTCGGTCTTGCTTTAAGTAACAACATGGATTTGTTTTCCAAGCACTGAGAATAGTTCACGCATATAAAAACTTTACAATCAATCCACAACTGATGTGGAAAAAGGAAACATAAAAAAAAAAAAACTATGCATTTTTTGTACATATTTTGACATGGAACAATAAATCCTCTTTTTTCATAGAGCTTAATACACTAATATCTGTACAATAATCTACAATATCGAAATTATCGAAATATTGCAGATGTAAATATCGCGGTATGCATATCGCAAGGGCTATGCAGTAACTGAATGATTCTAATAGTTCAAAAAGTTACGAAAAGTCAGTTTTAGGGCGACACGGATAGCAGAGAATGCTTTCTTTTCCCCAAAAGAACATGAAACGTATGTGAGTTATGTCATTTTCAGTTTTTAAATAAATAAACAAATAAACATATATATATATATATATATAAAATTTAAATTGATTTTACACACTTATAGCATTATCATACCATATATCTTGTTATTTAACAAGTATTTATCACATATCGCATTTTTCTTTATTTTCTCTATTTATATATTTATATTTTTTATATATATATTTTATGTAATACATAATATTTAGAACGGCTAAAAAATATTATTGCAAAGCTGATAAATGTTGCATGAATTTTCTCTCTTCAGTAAAGTACAACTATTCTGGTCCTTTTTTTTTTTGCTGACTCAAATCAAACTATCAGTGACACAGCATTTATACAACTCACTCACCTTCTTTTTTTCCTGCATCAGAACATTTTTAAGATTTGTCCCCACCTTGTATCAAAAGAATGTGCAAATAAAAGAAGAAAAAAAAAACCCTGTTGAGGTATTTTAAGGTTTTAATCTTCTTTTCTCAGATGAAGTATAATTAAAGACACTTCATTCTCTTTGGTTTGTCATTACCATCACAGAATTAAAAAAAAAAAAAGAAAATGCTTCACAAACACATAATAAACAGATGAATTAAACTGAATAAGCATCAACAAACAAGTCATAGCGATGTTCTAAATGCAACTGGCGTGCATATTTTCACTAAAAATCCTCTAACGTCAAGCACTCTTTTGTAAAAGAAAATGACTAGATGATGAATTTTAAATGAATTAATTACACGACGCTTTTTTCCCTTCAAAACACTGTCCGTGAATTCAAGGTTGTAATCTTCAGCACAAACATTCATTGTCTCTGAAATCATCAGTATGCAAATGAGGACCACAATATCTGGATAATTAAGAT
Source organism: Pangasius sanitwongsei (assembly GCA_037576675.1). Lineage (NCBI taxonomy): Eukaryota > Metazoa > Chordata > Actinopteri > Siluriformes > Pangasiidae > Pangasius > Pangasius sanitwongsei. The sequence continues at coordinate 2,638,328 of CM075013.1, read as the reverse complement.
GATGGCTTGAGGATGATTAAAATTTTTTAAAAAAAGTAATTACAAAAAAAAAAAAAAAGGCACTGCTCCAAACTATTTCGCAGCAACACAAATGAATTCGCATCTCAAAACGAAATTAGGCAGACGCAAGATAATGACATCGGCTCGGCAATTAACAGGAGGTTTTAGCAAGATCTGCAAGAAAGATGAAGCTAGCATGATAAAACAACAGTCCTGGTCAAGTCTGTAGCTCCAAAAATCCTTTAACACCAGTCCGAAGTCCATGTGCTGGCAAGAATAGTTCCTAAACCTTTTCTTCTCTCAAACACACTACAAAAAGTGATAGACATAAAGCTTGGAGTCTTCACGCCTCGGTCACATCAGTACCCTGATGAAGCGAGCAGGTGAGTCTAGTGTCAACGATGGCAATCCTGTCTGATGGAATGATGGAAAAAATATCTACATTAGCTCCGAAAAGTGCAAGTAGTCAACAGGATCCACTATTCTCACCAAAGAGGCCTTGAGGATGCAAAAAAATTAAAAAAAATAAAAAAATCAACGGATGAAGAAAGGGTGCGAGAAACCCCCTTTTCTCCCATCACGGCATCGTGTTCTGTGCCTGCTTTGTCTCAAACAGTGTGTCACATTAAGCAGAGATCAAGTATGCAAAAGAGCCAGGCGATTAGAATAAGCCAAGCAGCAGAAGGAAAGAAGGAGGCGTGCAGAAGGGTGAGGCGGCATGACGTGCCCGGGATCCTGGAATGAAGCATGGTGCTGGAGTGCAGGTCAGGGCGGCATGCTGGCATTCCTGGGCGCTGGAGGAGTGTATACAGACACACACATGCCTTTACATTTCCCGATGAAGCTGGCTCTCTCTCCCCACCTCTCTCTCTCTCTCTCACATTCCGTCTTCTTCTCCTCCTCTCTCTCTCTCTCTCTCGAGCACCAAGCTGCAACACTATACCTACATCAGCATCGACGGCACAAGAGAGCAAAGGATGCCCAGTTTCCAGAAGGGCACATGTGCTGAGCCAAGCTGGCAAAGACAGCAGTGCAGGGCAGAAGACAGCTTAAACCTTCCCCCAGAATGAAAATTAGGAGGAGGAGGAATGGCGGTTGACTGCATTTTAAATTAGCAAACCCCAATTTCCTTTGGTGGTGGTGTTAATTAATTTGTCTCCCCGTTTTTGTTTTCGAAAATTAGCTTCTGCCACGATGCCTTTGAAGAGGAGGAATTATGTGCCCCCTTTTTCCGCATTCCCCTCCTCCTGGCCCCCATGTACTCCTCATCCTGTCCCCCAGCATCCTTTATGAGAACACAGTGTGTGCTTGTATATTTTTTTGTATAGAAATGGAGGAATGGTGCGTGCATGTCATCTGTGCCAGCCTGAGGAGGAGGAGAAAAAGCAAGAAAACAAGGAAAAAAAAAAAAAAAGGAAATCCTTCTTTGTAAGTTATGGGAACACTCAGAGACAGACGCAGGCACTCATAATTTATCCGCTTCATTTGCATATTCCTGGCATAAGACATTATGCAAATTGTAGCCCATTTGCATAATGGATTCCTCTTGTTGCCTCAGTTGGCTCGTGCTCGTTTTTATTTAATAATCAAAAAAGAAAACAAAAGAGAATGTCATAAAGAATGTTGAACTGAACCCCACAGAGCTGGGTGCTGGCGTCCTGAACGCATTTGCTGCTGTTGCCAGAATTCTAACTCCTTGACTCGAAGCAGCGAGGGACAAATGTGACCAGTGGGGGGAAAAAAAAGGGAAAAAAAAAGAGAATTTCCCCCTAAAATGGCTACATTTTATAATATTTTATATTCTCAGCTGGTTCAGAGTGGAGTGTGTGCATGCATACAGAATGCATGCACATGATTGCGGTTCTCGCTCTTAATGAATCTGTACTACTTTTCACATTTGTGTGAGCGGATGCCAGACTAATTAACGGCAGTTGGCAGACTTGGTCTTGGGGGGATGTGTGTGTTGGGGAGGGAGTGGGTTGGCTTGTTATTAAATAATTAAAAGCAGCTCGGTTTCTCGTTTTTAACAAACACTCCAAACAGCACATGCACCACAAAAAAAAAATCGGAAAGATAGAAAGCAGTGTGCGTGTAATAATCATTTAATCAATACTGCTAATTCAAGCTAATTCACAGAATGGCATCGAGCGAGCGATGAAGATGTATGTAGCATGTTTACTGCAGTAACCCTGCAACAATGCCTAAACTTTTCCCTCATAAAAGAAACATCAGAGGACTGCTGATATTGTAAAGGTGCATAAATATAAAATATATTTTAAATAATAATAATTACAAAAAAAAAAAAACTTTTAAATTGGGCATAGAGTTGATAGGTGAATATGAATGTGTGAAAGTGTGTGTGGTGGAACAGAAAGACAGAAAAGGTGGAAGAGGAAAAAGAGGGAGGAGAAGGGTGGATTGAAAAAAAAAAGAGAGGTGGGAGGTGGTAGCAAGGAGGACTTTTGATTATTTATAACGAAATGCCATTGCAACATCTTGCAGAGAGATCAGACAGCAAAACATGAATTGCAATCAGCACCAGTCCAGTAAGCTCCTTCCCAGTGTGCACTCCTCACTCCTCCACTAGCACGGGGACGTTGGCAGCAGGAAGGTTCTGTCACTCCGCTAGCGCCAACGTGCAGGAGAGGGCAAGGCAAGCTGGACACGTGGGTGATGCCAGGCTAAAGAGGAAGGCAGGGGTTAAGAGCAGAAAGCTGATGGAGCGATGTTATGCGCAATTCAGCTTTTAGAATCAATTAACCCGTATGTTAATTAATGTCAAGCTTATAGAACAAAAAGGGGTGGGTGAGTGTGTGTGTATGTGTGTTGGGGGGGGTGATTAGAGGAAGAGCTGAAAATAGCAAAAGGGGCGGGTGCGAATAAAAAAAAAAAAAAAAAAAAAAAAAACGGAGAAAAGACAGAGAGGAGAGGGGGTGGGCAAGCAAGAGAAACAAGCAGCGAATGTGGATGGCAGGAAAAAGCTGGCACGGTGCCATCCATTCACAAGTAGCGCCAAGGCGGACTGGCGTTCGTGTGCAGACGGTAGGCGGGTAAACGTACCCAAAACGGGACCAGCGTCATTTGGCTCAAACTGTCAAACGAGCGAGTTTTTTTTTTTGTGGTTGTGGTTGGTATACGGCCAAAATAAGACATATGGGGGCTTTTGAGTGGGAAGTGCAAACTCGAATCAAAAAATGAAGACGAACCCATCTGCCGGGCATGGTTACTACGGGACTACAGACGTCTAGAACAGAACTGAAGTATGGGTACAGGTTGAGAGACTGACTGGCACTTCAGCACAGAGATGAATCATTTCACTTCTGAAAGCAATGCCACGGTAAATGGTGCCAACTGCTAAAACCCCACTCTCCCACAGGACACAAGGGGTATGGAGGACACAAAGACTGGAGGAGAAAACGATGCTGGATAAAGTTGCTGTGGTGACGCTGTCCGAAGAGTGGCAAAGGGGTGGGACGTAAGGAGGCACCTCCCTCAGTTTTCCTCTCTCAGCGCTATTCCCTGTGCCAGGCGGGCAGCTAGGCAGTAGACACCATGCCAACGTCCCTGCTGGCAGCTGTAGTGCAGCTGCAGAAGGCAAGGCGGTTTTGTGCGCCATCTTCTCCAGAGACTCTGTTGTTCAGATTTGCGGCGACATTTTGTTTTTTGAATTATGCCATGGCACAGGGCCAACGCGATACCCATGTTGACCGAACAGGATGGCAAGCAAATTGCTGTGGCATCTGTCGCAGAAAGACGGAAAAGCAGTGGGAATGGTACACGAAGATCCCGTGCCCGTCGCGGGTCGGTTGTTGAAGATAAGGAGAATCGAGACCAAACAAAGACATTATGAATGCCGTCGTTGACTAATTAAACACACGAAAGTTTACGCTGGTAATTAGCGTGACGGATTCAATGAAAGGAACTCCCCCCAAAAAAAAATAACGAGAAAAAAAAAAAAAAGAAAAAAAAAACGGCAAGCTGGTATAGAGAAGAGGTGGGTTGTGATGCCGGTTCCTTTTCTGTGTTAAACCCCTCCTTTTCTTTAACCACAGTATTTTTCTCTTCACAAAGTACCACCTTGACAAGCCGCCTGTCACTCACCGCTGCGATGAGGAATGTCTACCATGGGTACTGCTGCTGCAGATCCTGCCAATCTGCCAATCGCTTGCTTGCAGCAAGAGGAGGGACCAAGAAAGGACCTGAGGGACTGTGCCAAGGGCAAGAGCAGCTGTTTACAAAAGCCACATAAAAAGGAAAGAGAGAGAATCAGCAAACACGGGGATGCATACTAATGAACCGCCACATAAAATTATAATCAGGTCGACAGCCTGGGATTAATTTATGCTTTTCTCCCTTAACGAACCGTTAATTATTCTCGTTTCGTTAAAAAGAAATTCGCATTCGATCCGTTCCAGGGCTGTGGATTTCGGTCAGTAAAGATCAACTTTTTAAATGGGAGGGGAAATAAACGTGAAAAAAACAAACTGAAAGCATGAAACTCTACCTTAGCAGCAAGCAAAGCTATGACAGAGAGGTAGGCATGCAAAGCAGGGCAAGCAGGCTTGTGTGTGTGTGTGTGTGTGTGTGTGTGTGATTTATCTACATTCACAGCAATCACCAGAGAGATGAATGGCTCAGGCAGTAGACTCTGGACACCGTCAAGTAGCATGGGAAGACGAGGGGGATGGCACAACAGCCAACAGCTGAGACAACAGCTGAGCAAGAACTTGGTGGAGGGGGCACAGAAGGCAGAGGAACAAGCCTGCAGCCACAATGCCAGACACTTAATGGAGGCAGAATCCGCCCCTCCAACCTGCCTGTAACTCCGCCAAACAGCGCAGGGGGGCTGTGGGAACGTTTTCAGCACCCTAATTTTGCCCCCACCTTGCCACCCAAAGAAGAAACTGCCAAACTCCTCCCTGCTTTTGTTTTTGTTTCAGGTTTACCGTCTGACACAGATGTTACTAAGACAGTACCAACTGTTCGTTCGTGCCGGGATTGGTACCTCTCGGGTTCGGGGAGCACTACCGTGGTTCCCGCAAAAAAGGCTACGGGCACGGGGCACAGAGCCAAGGATGGGCGCCGCCGGAACAAGAAAGATCGGATCGTATCATTAAATTAATTTTCATTTGTTAAAACGCGGCGCAACAATTAAAACAGGAATTAGCATGGGGGATGGAGCTTCATCAACTCATGGTAATCACGAATGGATAGCCCAAACTTTTCCTTGAGGTTCTTCGTCCTCTTGGATTTTTTTGTTGGATGAGGAGCATGACTGTGGAATATGAATAATTGAAGAAGTCATCCAAAGGGAGGGATTATAAGATCTTTGCGCTTCCTACACTGCCTTGGCATAACCTTCAAAATGACACAGCCAAGGCTGCCACCAGGATGGGCTTGGCAAATGCTGGCATCTTTGAGGGGGATCTTGGCCACGATTGCTTATTAAGCATTCGTTAAACGCATTTGTTAATTGCTTTAAGCTTTAATTCGCCGTCGTTCCGTGGTTTACGATTTTTTTTTTCGCGCGGAATGTATGTGGATATTGTAACCATTTGGAGCTAATGAGGTTTTGAGGATCTACCTATTTTAATTCCCCTAGGATGTTAATTGCACCTTGTCTTCATTATGCAAATGGATTACAAAAAAGAAGAAAAAAATGACTGCTAATACAGACAAGGAGGGAGAGAGAGAGGGGGAGAGAGAGAGAGAGAGAGAGGGGGAGACATGGGGAGACAGGAAGAAAAGAAAGGGAGAATATTTTCCTTCCCCTCTCCATAAGCCAGCATTCACATAATACCACACTACATGCAAACAAGCAGAGAACAGCTACTGCAATGCTTGGCAAGGCTAGTCTCTTCCAAGTCCTTGCCTGGAAATCCTTGTCTGTCTCTCCTCTTTCCCTGCTCACTGCAGCCACATCCTTCACATGCCAAGGATCGCAGCTTGAACTGTATGTGGATCTTACAAAACATGGCCAAGAGAAACCCTGCCTGGAATTTAATTTCTCGCGATTGGATATTACCATCGTTATTAAAATGACGAGTCCTCGGGTGTTATTAGCGTTGAGATTTGATACAGTGTGGTGTCGTTTGACGGGCAAAGCGGAACAGAGAAAAGACAACAAGACTGTGGATGGGGACCGGCTAATGTCCTCTGTGCTTAATCATCGTACAGCAGAATGGTTTTATGCATATTTCATTTGCATATCATTAAATCGCTAAAGCACACTGGCAACTGGCAGCAGAGAGCAGGGAATGGAGGAGCACAAATTGAAAAAAAGGAAAGAGCGACTCATTATGCGATGACAATCTTCAAAGCCGAGCGCCTGCTTTTCCGGCAACCAGCCAATTCGTTTTAATTCAACATTAATTGGGGGGGGGGGTTTGGGGGGGGGGAGCAGTGGGTGCACTCAACCTTTCAAACGCGGATTAATTGAACGTCTTACAATCTGAGGAGCACGAAGACTTGCATATAACAAATGTGTCTAAATTATGTGGATACATTATTTGTACATATTAACGGAATCATTTAAATGTAAAGGATCGTCAGTTTCCATTAACTTCCACAGGAAAAAGGATTATATTTCTCGTTTTTTATTTCCCCAGACAATTTCGGCACCATTGATGATAAACTTTTGTTTTTGTTTTTTTTAATTACAACCAGTGGATGCAAAATGATACGTATGCAGTACCCTAGGATGTGATATTTCCATTGAATAAAATGATTACACTTTGGATAATATGGATGCTTTGTAAAGGAAAAGTTGAAAGCATGCGGGCGTGACGACAGGCTGGCACCAGGGATGGCAGGATCCGAGGGCAGTGAGTTGGGACACGGCGAAACCGAGTGTGGGGAGAAGATTGGGAATTGCCAGGGGCATTCTGTCCCAAGCTTTTTCTTTGTTTTCCCAAGAGTAAAGTTGAAAAAAAAAAATATATATATATATATATATATATATATATATACACACATCTTCCCCAGTTGCAACTCCACACCCAGCTGCCTGCCTGGTATACGAAGCCTATTATGTGCATAATTGACGCACAAATTAGTATGCCTGCCTGGACTGTGATTGGCCATATTAAATCATTATGACCGATTAATTCTTTGTTTTTGTTTCAAAAGTGCCCACTGTCTCCCCCTTCTTTCTGTCTGGCACAGTGCCCTTTTCAGAGGAAGAATTGTTGAAATACAGAGAAATACATGACTGCCCAAATTGTACAGACGTCTCCAGTTATACCCTATTTAACCGCTAACTAATTAAAAAGGAGAAAATGAAAGAAAGTGAAATAAAAATATAACCTCACATATTTCACATATTTTCTAAACCACACATCTGTATTAGTTATCCTAAATTAAATAAAGAGACAAATTAAATAATAAGAGAAAACTTAATGCAATTTGCTATTTTTTTTGAGAAGCTCATTTACCAATTTTACCAGGGAAAAACAAACAGAACAGTAGTGCTCATATTTTATATATAATTTGTTATTAAAAAGTTTTACAACGGGTGCTTTACAAAATTGTCGCACCCGGATTACACCCATGGTGTACCAAATCTCTCAGGTTCCACATTTAGCATATGCAAAAGGTGCAAGGGGTGGGTGATGAGGGTGTGCAATTAGCGTTTATGAATACGGTATATTGAAAGCTGCGGGGCGAGGGGGGGTGGGCAGGCTGGTTGGCACTGGCAATGGGTTTTTCGCCTGGCGCTTTGGAGCCACGTTTCATGCAGATGTCGCTGTAGTTCTTCGGAAAGCACTTGCTCAAGCCGGAGAGGGAGGGGAGGTAACGAGGAGCTCGTTTGGCACCATGTACACCTCCGGCATATGGTTTTAAGATGCACACGTGCGTTGTGTGTGCAGGGGGTCAGAATACATTGGAAAAGTCATGCCCATGTTAGATTTTGGGGAGGGTGGGGGTATAATTAACATGAGTGTGGAGGAGTGGGGGAGTAATCACTCAATTTGTAAAGGAAAAAAAAAAAAATATTGCTATTCAGACACAAGCAAGGTAAGGCAGAACCGACAGGGCATCTGCATGGAACAGACATTATGCAAAGTGGTGGCATTAATATGCATAAGGAGCTGCTTTGTTATTCACCCGGGTGCTAAAGCAATATTGTTTGGAAGCACCAGGCGGACTCTTGTTACAGTTCGGGAATGTTATCTCTCTCTGTGCAAACACAACCTCTTCCTCTCCTCTAGCCACTTTCAGAATGTTTAATTATCACACCATACCTAGAGCTTCACTTTCTTGGAGAACTGGTTGCATAGTAAGTTGTTTGGTCTAAGACTTCCTGTTCTCTTACAGCAAAAAAAAAAAAAAATGTAGAGTTGCGTGCTCTGAAGTGGTTTCACCCAACAGTGATGTTTAACCTGTCATGCAGTAAAACATAAAAGTGACTTCACATGGTACAGCACATCCGAAACATGACATTCAGAGCAAGCAACACTGATTGCATCATCAGCTGCCTGGGTCTTTGCCCATTTGCAGTGAATCCATGGTCACATTTCCACCCCGTAGTGGGAGGAAGAAATGAAACGGACTGGTGGAGACAAACTGATGGTCTTTTGCCAATAGATGGTGAGGGCTGGAGGGAGTATTTCCCTGTCTCTCAGCTTTGAGTCACTCCATCAGTGTTAACTCTAGTAACACCTGACCTTATCAAGTTCCCAAAAGAGTACCGGGTCTTCCATATCTACTGTACTGACAGCTTCATCAGTCCAAGTTCCGCCAGCTTCATCCCACTGGATTGACAGCCGATGCCAGAGGACCGACACGTATAGGCATATAGTGTATAGCCAACTCTTTGTCAAAAGACAGTACCAGGTACAATACAATCTAATACACAGATCTGCAAACGTCAGATGTTTGCCAGAAACACCCACTGCTTAAATTAATCTAATGTGAGCAATGGCTTCTGGTTTCATCGTCATCTTACTGACCAAGAAACAAGATGTGCTTTTCTAGTTTCTCGCATCTGTTCTGTCAGAGTTTGTTTTAGCAATGCAAAGACAAATAATATGACACTAGTTACACAAGGAGTTTTTCTATTCCAAGTGCTATAAAACAGATGTTAGAAAGACAGCTTGGATTGTTTTGTGAGCTCAGCTGTGCTTCCGCAACATTACAGTCATTATCTGAAAAACTCTCTCTCTCTCTCTCTCTCTGTAGGTTTGTTTCTGTAAACACTACGTTGGCTTTAACAGCTTTTTGAATAAAAGTGTTAATCATTGTAAATGTGTGGCAGACGGGGAAAAGCTGTTGGATGTCGCTGCATACAATATTGGGTTTTCCTATAAAACACCTCAACTAGCATAAAGACGAAAAGTATCTATACTTTAGGTAGATAATAGGCCAGTTTAACAAACACGGCTGCAAAACAGCTGTAGGCTATGAATAAAAGTAATAAACATTTTATTTATTACATGTTAAATTAAATTCAAATTAAATCAATACATTGTGATTTTCAAATCAGTGTATAGTGATTTTAGATCATCATTGTGTCGAGTCTTTCAGTGGAATCAGAACTGAATCTTTAAATGCAATTTTCTCTTTTCACTTTTGGGGTAACCAGACTTTACTGAAAACCTTGGCTTTTACACGCAAATATGAATATTTCAGTTCTGAAAAAAAACAAAAAAAAAACAACCTTTTTTAAAACTACATAGTAGAAAAAAGTCCAAATTTGTGAAGAAAAGTCAAGAGCTGTCCCAGGCTGCCACACACAGTATACTGTATACTCCAGTAGAAACGCCGTGACAGTTTGAGTTTATCCACGAGTCTGTTCACAGTTTGCTGCAGTACTAGGTCAGATGAAAAGTTAAGTAAATTGGTGTTATTTCAGGATGTACTAAATCCAGGCTTTCACAGTTTAGCACAGACGTGTGGGAATGCAGCTCTGTGCCACGTCTACAGCAGGATACGGTTTTACCTTAAGGAGTCTTCTACTAACCTATAAGCATATCTAGAGAACTGTGTCTGAGGCTCTGAGATTAAAGCCAGCTTTTATAACGTAATGATAAGAATTATCAGCACAATTTTGCTGTCACGGTCACATCTTTGGTTGTGAGCCGAGATCGGTGGTCTTAGCAGGCATAACGTGCTCAAATTAACATCGGTCAATTTCGTGTTATTGTGACCAATGACAGCCAAAATTCGCGTAGTGTGAGAAATTTCTGATTATAGTCTCTGATTAGTGGGAGCGCCACTATGACGCCTGTCTAAAATACAAGAATGGAAAGGTGACATAGAGTGTCGCAAAACTCACGGGACAGCTACAAATATGATAGTGGTGATCCGGAATGGCAAATGAAACATGCCAATGGACAGAAAATCTCACTCTGAAGAATGTTTGTGTTTGAGCAAGCCTGTTTTCTGCATCGCAATGATTGATGATGTAAGAAGAACGTAGCGCAATCAAAAGTCGTTTCCTCTAATTGCAGGTCTATCGTCAGAGGATCTTCTTTGTATAATCTGATGTGGAGAACAAACGGTATCGCACAGTTTGTTACAGAACTTAGGATTTTATTGGGATCTTGGTACAATGTGGCAAATAACCTTTAAAGGTGGCTATATGTATTGATGATACAAATGAAAGCCAGCCTAAAATACTGCTGCTTAACGGTTCCAGCAAATATCACTGCCTTTGCTAATAAAAATTTCAGAAGTAGTAGAAAATGAGCAATTCAATCCACCTCCCTGTTTCCCGCAATCAAATATCGTGCATGCACACTTTTCTTAAGTGACCTTAAAGCAGTGGCCTTTTCAGTGTTCTCCCCGACAGCGCTCCTAACTGTTGGGAATGTTCTAATGGGGAGACTGAGCATGAAGGTTCCTGCAGCAGCAGCAGAATGCCATTGCCAGCGCCCATGCCTAGGCAGTAATTGGTTCTGAGTAATTCTATCAGATTAGTATTAATAAGCTGTCGCTGCAGCGATCGAGATGACCTGCTCAGGCTCTCTGGCTTCTCAGAAACTTGCGTGAAGGTCAACTGTCAATCATGTCCCACAATATGATAATAAGCCTCTAAGGCCAAAATGAGGATGCTATTAGCCGTGGCAGAAACGGTTTAAATTAGAAGCTGTCATAACTTGAGGGTAGAACATTGTCAGGCTAAGCAAGATGGAGGTCATGAGGAAAGAGTTCACATCAGCCAAACGATGTGAGAAACGTGTGTATGCTTTCTCACAGCCTGCATCTGGCTACCATTAAGTGTTAAACTGCCGCTCCCAAACCAGTCGTCGTGATATGACGTGTATCCTGGTCAGAGCGAGAGAAATGTATGCGCTTGTTAACGCATTTGAACTGTACTCAGTGCTTCTGACAAGTCTCATTTGAAATGTGGGAAACGTCTTAATGAATTAGCCAAACTGGTGCTGCTAAGTGGGGCTTGTTTCAGAGCTCTCCTGCTAAAGTCTTTTCGGTGTTTGGTGCGGACTGACACAGGTGCAACAGAAGGGTAAAGCTTCTCAAATACCATGTTCAAGATGTATGTGTGTGTGCGCGTGTGTGCGCGCATAGGTAATGTGTGAAAATAAGACCAACAGTGAATCTACAGACCAATGTGCTACAAAAGCATTAGAGGCCAAGAAAAGATGAACATTTGGAACCTGATGAGTGATCTGTGCATGACTGTGCTCCCCTGATCGCTCCCACAAGGCCTGAACTGCAGGGGAGCCATTACATGCACATCTTTCTGATCTCATTACCGTAGCAAGCAGACTGCAGTTTCCATGATGCAGAAACACCATAGGGTTCAAAAGCACTTCCCCATGCGCTCGAGGAGGAGCATTTATGCCCTGTTAGATCTCTTCGGTCTCCTTTAAGTCGAACTGCATGGAATACTATATTCTGGAGTTTTATGAGCTGTGCTTGAGGTTTTTTTTTTTTTAAATCCAGTACCTGCTAGTCAAACTTACTTTTGTTTGCATTTAGCCACAAAGTGAAGAAAATTAGCTGGGCAAAAAGCCAATTCACTTGAGCGTGAAAAAAAGAATTGGTTTCCAGTAGCACAAGCTAATTTCACTTTGTGAATTTAGCTCTGAATATACCACAACTTTGGAAATGTGATCCCATAGTCAACAAAAGGCAGGGCTGTGGTCTCTTTTTTTTTTTTTTTTTTTTTCTGAAGTAGATGACTATGCACTGGATACTCTCCTTGTCCAGCAGTTTTAATTTCTAACCTCCTGCATGAAATTAAAAACACTAGGTACATTCACCTGCTGTTTTTTTTTTCCTGTTGACAGTAACACTCAAGCAGTGAAGAACAGCAATTTTTGGAAGCATCGTTGAATATCACTGTGCAGAAATCCCTTCAAACGAGGAGCAGTTCTTCTTTAAGAAGACTTTTATGTTTTTCATGATGCTCTCAGTGCAATCACCCCAAATGTAAGCATGAACGTTTGGTTTTTATATATCAATAACCATAACAACCTATCAACCCTTTCCCTGGCATTACAAAACTAAAACTAACATGGTTGAACCAATCGCGTTACTTGGTATGCGGCAGTGAGCGGAAATAGCTTCCTTACGGAAGGGCTCGGCTGAAGCAAGCTCTAGACCACTGTTTTGTTTTTTTTGTTTATGTTTTTTTCAAAGAGACCATTGATTGGTTCTCTGGACTGCTTCCTGGCTTGAAAACAGCTTACACACTTCACCAATCGTACCAAACTGTGGGCTCAAACGGCACTGCGTCCGGAAAAACGCCACAGCTGTGAAAGCGACTTTAAACACTTACCTTGCTCAGAATAAGCAGGCACATCTCTTATATAGCTACCAACAAAAAACAATAAACCTGGACTAGGGTTGCTACGGTGTCATGGTGTCACAATTAGTAACGCTATATGACTGGATGCATAACTCACCACTGATTTAAAAAAAAAAAAAACATATTAAAATGTATTTCCAAATATTATTGCTCATTTTGTTTACCAAGTCATGTTTACTCAAGTGGTACTCATCCCTTTTTGCTTCCAACTGCGACTCTACTTAAAAATGTAGGTTGGATGTAGCTTTAGACTCGCACTAAATCACACTACCTCCATTTCCCAGCACAGGGGAACGTGACTGCACTGACCGCTACATTATGCTGTATTGCTAACTTTGCCACTCCAAGCATGTTTCTAACTTTATTATACATGACAGCTATAAAAACACACATAAGAACACGGCACTGCTAAACAGAACCAAAGCAAACAACTCTAGCGCTGCACACACTGTCACGCTAGTTAGCCTCAGCCTGCCACTTTTCCTCACAGCCTCTCTCTCTTTCGGCTTATAACAACAACGTGATAAATACTGAAAACGTGAAAAATGTATGTAGAAATACATACATATATATACACATATACATACAGACAAACACACACACACACACACACACACACGAGGAGGTGTAAAAGAAGTACAAATAATCTGTAATATAACTTCCTTTAATTTATACCTCCAGACTGTGTGTTTTTACCTGGTCTATTAACACCATGAAATTTTAGACTAAGTGAAATACCATGAAAATCGTATCAAACCTTTAAACACCCCTAATCCAGGTCAGCTGCTTTATCTCCTCTGCACTATTTGACTAGCGTGTGTTTATTCACACACACCCACACACACGTGCACACACTGAGGAGTATAGTGGTGCATCAGGTATCCACAGCGTTGATGTAATAAAGCTACAGAGTCCTGCTGAATCACTCAGTCTCTCTGGCCTGGGCCTGCTGCCCCAGCGCAGCCTGTCACCACTCTAAATTACGTGTTCTTCCAGAATTTACAGTCCTGTCAGGAGATCCAGGCCTAAAATCTCCGACCCCACCAAATGAGATCAGGATGTAGGCTTGACAAGAGAAAGTCCAAGTCAAGCCTTCAGGAATACATGTGGGAATAGGTACGAGCTCCAGGATATGAGCTCCTTTTGCGTATCATGATATTGTGACGTGTCCACACTGTACCTGGATAAAAGACGGATTTTACTGGCTCTGAAAATTTTTTTGGCCATTTCTGGGATCCTGATACAGTTCAAACATGACGACCAAGCTTCAACGCGTGATCTCGCAGGCATAACGGTCCAACATCTGTAGCTGCTTAAGTACAATACGCAGGAGACCCACTTGAGCCCCGGCTCAAATCACAAATTGAACCTCGGTGTAAATAAAACTAACATGTACTCGGCAGAGTTGTTCTCTTTCCAAGCAAAATCTTTATAGAGCTGACATAGTTCCAAATCGCATGCTGTATACTACAAGAAGGAGGAGAGGGAGAGAGGGAGACAGAGAGAGCGAGAGAGAGAACTGTTAGATCCATGGTGAATCCACATAGCTGTGGCCTTGGATATGAAAGCTTCTTCCCAAACAAAAAAAAAAAAAACGTCTGTACTGAATAAAAGTGTATGAAAAGGATAGGGTTATTTCTGCACGGCTGCTTTGTCTGCTTACGTGGGAATTTCTTGTCAGTATTATAGAAGGTATTGTGGCCTTTTTTTATAAGATGTCTAGATCATGATTAAGATAGATAATAGACTTGTAAAAGGGGTCTTTGTTGTGTAGATTTGTTTTGTGAACTCAGAGCCGGTATCTTACCTCAGGTTAAAGAATTCTGGAGCAGATGTAAATCAGCAGACGGCTTTGCCTCTCTTAAACGTTCCTTAGGGGAGAAATAAAAGCAAGAAGGGAGGAAAAATATGATTACTTCTATGGTTTAGAGATTATGGACATATGGACATCGCTGAGCACCAGAGGGAGTTGAGTAAACTTTTCCTTCTCCACTTTGGACTCTCCAAGCTGCAGGAATTAACATTGTTTTCAGCAGGGATGTGAAGTGTGATCACAGCAAGAACAAAAAGAGGAAATGTGCCTTTTACAGCTCATGAATCTTTTTTTTGGTCGACTCTCTCTTTTTCTGAGTTTTTATGGGTTGGCTTTTTGCGTCCTGGCTCTGAGGAAACGCTTCATTAAAAAGGAATGCCCATATTTTCCCCCCTTTTTATTTTTTAATACAGGGCAAACTGTAGCAAGAGCGAAAAGCCAGATTTCCTCCTGGCTCAGGTTCGCCGGTCATGCTGGCTTCATTAGACCACAGGACTGCAGTGGGATGATAGAGCAAGAGAATATGGTAGAATACTACTGTGAATGAGGACAATGGCAGGAGGAAGGCTGAAGGTTAAGGGAAAAGAAAGAGAAACGGTTATAGAGAGTGCTGAAATGATGTAGACTGAGAACTGAAAAGATACACATCATTAGTTTCTGTGGACTAAGGGAAAAAGAGACAAAAGTAATCTACAACTGAATCGCTGTACAGGCAACAAAATGCTTGGTCAAACCCATAAACAGTCATAGGTTTCACAGGGTACCACTGTTTGGAGGAGGAAAAAAAAAAAAAAAAAGTTGTCACCCCAACTCTGACCCCTAAACACATTTCCAGGGGGTCAAAAAAAAATGCAGACTTAATGAATCATATAGAGAGCTGCCAACATTGCTAACAACAATACTTCTCTTTGGCAGGCAGATAGAGGACTTTTTTTTTTTTTTTAAACCAGAAAATCCCCTAGAGTACGTCTGTGGACAGAACAACTCCATGCGTACAGCATAAATAATAAAACATATACTGAACTGATATGCAACTGCAGAAATGTTCGGATTTATAAGCGACCAGATGCACATATATGCTTACTTTATACAACTGTGTCAGATGTTGCGTGTAATAATAAAATGAAAGGACGTGAAAGGAACTCAAACAACTTGTCTGCTGAAATACAAACATGAAATCAGCTTAATACATAAAAAAAATTCCGAAGTAGGCCCGATATGGTACATAATACCAAAAGCAAATATCAAATGCACTTTTATTACTTTATCAATTTATTAAGACCATAATTCACAGCTCAAACTTTACCTAAGCCCTATTCGGATTAAATTAGTTTATAAAGGGGACGTCTGAATTTTTAAAATGTATTTTTTTTTTTAACATCTCCTCAGCGATAAAACTCTCACATCCGGACAGCAATAAAATGACCACAGGAGATGCGAGTTTCTAGTGGCTTGCATTTTCTATGAACCCAGATGTTTGTGTCACGTGGTCATATGATCACGCTCCATTCACAACATGGCGTCCAAGCAGTCGTACAGGAACTGGAGTAGAGAAGAGATGATGGCTTTTATTTCGGTTTGAGGCAGCCCGAGGTTCCAGCAGCTATTTGAAAACACAGTTCATATTCACAACATATGTCAATTTTTCATGTCACGAGTCAGGAAGTGTTTAATATCAGAGGGAGGGTCATTGATGCGTGCTACAAGACTAAATACAGCAAGCAGCAGCAGTCAAACATCTTTTTTCCAACACAAGGCAACATCTGCATAGAAAATCACGGACATGTGTATCCGGACTAGACTAAAATGATCAGATGAGTGCTGAGTTTGGCAAAAAAAAAACCAAAAAGCAAGTAATTCGGCCTGTAATTTTCTCAGAGGAGGATGGGGAAAAACACCGATATGGCCAATCCAGACATAAATAAAATCACAGAGTAGCACCTGGAAATAGGAAATTACCCCAGGACCAATGTAAATTTAATCCTGTCCGGATAGGGCTATAGATAATGTGAATCTTTTATATCCTGTGTCCTTTCCCCTTCAGTGAGTTGGCCTTAACGCTGGGTGAATTTTATTTGCGTTTGGTCTTAGCTGAAAAAGCAGAAAAACTTTTATAGCTAAACTGTAAATGCTGCCCTTCTGCATATATTAGTCAATTATCTTCAGTATGAAGAAACTACAGAGCAATTATGAAGCCTTTAATGTCATTATGTCACAGCTCATTTTGCACCAAAAATTAATCTCAGACATTCAGTCAATCAGATTAAACACAAACAAACAAACAAGCCCTAATACAGAAAATATTCATCTTTCACAAAACTGGAGATAAAAATGTTTAGTGAGAGCATTACCATCTTTCAGAAATGGAAATATTGGACCCAAAAACGGAAAAATAATAATAACTGGAACAAAAAACTCCAGGGAGATTCACGAACTTACAAACCAAACACCAAGTGACAGTAAATCCCATTTACAGTAAGTGGAAAAAGTACTTTTTTTTTTTTTTTTTTAAATATATATTCACTTCACATTTACACCCATAATGTCTTGCATCTTTGTAGTATTTGGATGCCACAAATTACCAAAATTAGTACTTTGTTACAAAGCTGTAATTAGCTTTTTTGCAGCTTCTTTTTTGGCTCATTCCGCTTGGTAAATCATCTTCAATCCCCCAAAGTTACGAGAGTCCCTCTGACGGACTCTCAATTTCTAAATTCTCCGTAAATGTTCAATGGGATTCAAGTCAGGAAATTATTTAAGCTATGCAAGTCCTTCTTGAGTCACTTTGGCTGTATGTTTGGGGTCGTTGTCTTAACAGATTCGGTTTCTCGGCTGATGAGATTAAATTCAGGTTTCCATTGATGATGTGTAATGGCCCAGTACTGTTTGCAGAGAAGCAGCCCCATATCATGATGCTCCCATCACTGTGCTTCACTGCGGGTATGATGGTGTTCTTGAGATCATACATGCCACCGTTCTTTCTCCAAAAATAACATGCTGAATTACTGCCAATGAGTTCTATTTTGTATTATTTGACAAGAGTAGGCTGTTGCCAAAGGTTTCTGATTTGTCTAAATGCTTTTATACATGCATCTCTGTTCGTAGCAGAAGTTTTGCATGAGGTAACTGCTGTTCCTGCTGCTTTCATGTCATCCTGCAAGTCTTTTTTCAAATGACTGCTGGCTTCTCTCTTAAATTCCTTATCATTAGTCTGGGAGTGAGTTGTGAAGCCTTGTGTGGCACACTTATTCAAGGATGATTAGTTGTGTTTCCATGAATTTTCCACCTGCATATTATCTAACCAATTGACAGGGATGTTTAAGGTATGGGTAGCCTTTTTTCATTCGACTTTTTAATAATGTTGTCCTTGAGAACCTTAGGAAGCTTCTTCACCTTCACCATGATCGATAGTTGCATGAAATCTTTCCAGTCAATGGTAACATCTTTTATAATGACTTGAGGTGCAATATATATATATATATATATATATATATATATATATATATCTCAGTTAGAAATAAAATATTCTTTTTTTCCATCAATATCTTTACATACACTTTATGACCATTTTTGGGCAATTAAACTGAACTCTCATAAAATGTCCTGGTTTCGTCATTTCAAAGTAACGAGATGCAAACTTTTTCACTCAACTATAATTAAGTGGTGCCACCCCTTAGTGTGCTTTTGCCCCCGCTTTGCCATACCACTGAGCGTTGTGCTAATCCCCATCTTGAATTGTGCCCTTGCCTTGATTAGAAACAGGGCCCATAAATCAGTGTCAGGAGACAGAAGGCCACCCACCAACCCCTAAGTGCCAGCGCTTCACTCTTCAGCGCAACAGCACTTGATTTGTTAATAGTGTACATAATGGCGCCATTTTCACAAGCCGCATTAAATCATACACGCTAGGCCCTGTGTGAGCATTAGAGCAAAAGAGGGGCATGGTGATACAGAACTCCACTAGAGGGTTTTTTTTTTTTATTTATTTATACTCCCTCCGAAGACTAAATTGGATTCTCGCTGCATTGTTTTCTAATTTGAAACATCCATCATTTATTATTAAAGGAAGAAAAGGAAGGCAGGCTCGCCTACGGCAGCCAATGCTCCACACCCTATTCCATCCAAACATCAAATAACCACACACACACACACACACACACACACACACACACTCTGCCCTTACCCTGAATCCACCCTTTTGCAGTTCATTTCTGTAGCGAGAACTGAAGGAGAGGCTGAAATTTATGTGCTGCTTCGAATGAACGGCTGATCACGGTGACGTGATCTACATGGCCAGAAAAGATGACAGTGAATTGCTCATAACAAAAATACATCGTCTCTAGTCTGTACCACCTCCCCGAAAAAGAAAAAATCCACGGGATAAATTGGTCTGGTTGGATTTGTGTTATAGAGGAGCGCTGTCCTGTTCCGTATTATCAGGATGCCGCAGCTAAGTGTCGCAATTAGGCCGCCCTTTTTCATGCAAATCTGTCTGACAGCACAACAATCAGCTCGCTCCACGTCTGCGTGCCTGCTCTGGCATTTGCCGCCGCTGCCCACATTTGCATTATTTATCATATCGGGATGAATGTGGGGCCGAATGTGCGCCACAGCGTCAGCTGATTAATGTGGCATTACATATGTTAAGCACAAAGACGGGCCGTTCCTTTTTCCTCATGCACCACTGCACCAATGTGGGCTGATGAAGAGAAAAAAGGAAGCTCTCTTTTAATATCTCATTGCTCCAGAAAATCGATTATGAATGGGAAATGTTGAGGGAGGGAGTGAGTGAGGTGCAGCAGCAATCCGGTCCAATGTCTGGTTGTGTTTGTATTTGTCCAGTTGAATGTGTGGACGAGTGTGAAGCTTACTCTGAGATAACAGTAAGGACAGGTGGCGCTACAGCTTCATGACGCACAGAACAGGATGCACACCGTTGTCTACACACCCCTTTTATTTCCTCTTTTGGTTTATATGAAGCACACTGAGATGCATGCATGCTGTTTGCACCATACACTGATGGCATTTCTTAAAGAACTATGTGCACTTGTATGAGGCAACTAGTCCCTAAAAGCTTGACTAAATTAAAGATTAATTTAAGTACTGAAAAGAAAATATGATGATAAAAGAGAACTAACCAGGAGCTTCATCGGCAAATGACTACACCTGATCCACCCCGTTATTGCTTTTTATATCAGCTGTTTGTATCAGTAAAGTCTGACAAAGGTAGCACTGGAGGAGAGAGTTATATATAAATCAAAGGGGGGGATAGAGAGGGAGAGGGAGAGAGGGAGAGGGAGAGAGGGAGAGGGAGGGAGGGAGGGAGGGAGGAGAGGTAGAAGCCCCATCCTTGTACCTTTAAAGCCCGATTTCCTTAAAATGAAACTAGAACCTTAGTTAAAGCAACGCATCTGAAATCATGAATAAACATCAGGCTACCTCTGCATGCATACATCACTCAAACATCACTCGTCACCTTGCAACACATAAATATAAACCTGGAGTAATTACCAAACCTACCACATAGCCACTTGCTCATTCAGACCAGCAACAAACAAAAGAGAAGAGGATTCTATTACTAAAATGGCTCCCCGAGATCTTTCGCCTCGGGTGCTAGGAGGGGGGAAAAAAAAAAAAATCATAATGACATTTGAGAAAATAATTAGAATACAAATGCAATCTCGTCTTGGATGCAGACACCTCCCCCTCCAACCATTTTTCCTTTCTCTCTCAGAACTTATTCAACCTTCAGAATCTATTTTTTGCTATATGTGGGAGCACTTTGCCTTTCCAGACTGGCCATTTAACATGAGAGACAGAGAGAAAGAGAGAGAGAGAGAGAGAGAGAGAGAGGCTTTATTGCAGGCTGTGGACGAGGTGAAATTGTATTTTACTCTCGCTCGGTCCAGGGCAGCGTGTGGACGCAAATGATGTACTGACTCAAATGCCAGTTCTTTTAAATAAATAAATAAATAAATAAATAAATAAATAAATACACGCACCTTGGAAAATGGACATCTCATTTACACGCCAGTGCTAAACAAAATGGAAACGTCGTGTGCGCTTTACACAGGCAGCTCAAAAACTGGAAGAGATTTGGTTTCTGCAAAGCACGTCAATGTTAAAAAATTAAATAAAAAAAGGCCGATGTTGTATTTGTGCCAAACTGAAAACACTGTTAATGCTTTAATTTAATTATGTATCAATATTTGATTATGGTTGCCGAATACTACCAGTACAGATGCATAAATAATTGAAGAGCATGGCAGCATGGCATGATACTGACCGTAATTTATAGAGTAAGCATGAGCACCATTTCCTGTGCTGCTCAAAACACCTTGGGCAAATTTAAGCGAAACATACATACACAGGGGATCTCTGAGACAAGATGTATATTTCAGGTAAAAGTGCGAATGGTATTCGTGTCAGTGTGTATGCGTGTCAGTGTGTGCTGTATGGAGAGTAGTCTGTGCACTTAGCCACACATCAGAGAGTGGCTCATTGCAGCACAGTGCAGTAATTTCTTTGATCATTTTTAATGGTGCTGATCGTTTCATGTGGGTGTGCTGCTTGTGCACATGCGCGCACACACGCACGCGTACACACAAACCACCCTGCAGGTGTCATTTCACTCCTCCAGCTCTGGGATTAGTATGCGGCAGGCAATAAAGAGCTGGGTCATTACGCTGCGCCGCACGCATCCATAATATCAACACACCAGCGTCATTACCTTTTCAAAAGGACACTACTGGCTCACTGTCTGCTCAAAGAAATGGTATGTGGAAGAGAAACGGTGATAGAAAGAGACGAGAGGGAGATCAAAGAGTGAAATATACATGCAGGATGTAATGTAGAGACTCAAAGCTGAGAGATGAAAAATGCAACTGGCTGGACTGGTTATATAATATAAATGGTTTACACACTAAAAAAATAAACAGGAAATACTAATTAACAAGCACGATTACTCCTAAGGGTTAGTGATAAATAACGTAGCATGGGTATCATCAGTACCGGTACAATTCCATTGTTGCTAATTGTGGCAATTCAGTAGCCTGGGCACCTGGGACAAGCAATTCGACAACTAGAAGAAAATCCTACTCCTTACTGAGTAGCAAAACAAAACAAAACAAAAAAACACACCTCACTGCTCTAACTATAGCACAAGTTAGTCGTTCTGAATCCCGCTGCCTGCTGAACTGCACACTCTAGGGCTGGCTGTCGCTCTTTTCCGAATCTGGAACATGCAGGTTTGTGGGAACACTGACGAAACCGGGAAACCAGCTCAAAGCCATCATATAACGCTCCTGCTGGCACAAAACACAGTCACCTTGAAGCTAGCCCTATCGAGAGAAAATAAAGAACGTAATTTTTTTACGTGACTCGAGGAGAGAACACTACACATCACACACATCTCATAGCTGAAATGTCAAACAACAAGCTGCTGTCTACAATGTTGCTACATGAGAATTTTTTTTTTAAGCAGAGGATAGGGATTATAGCCACACAGTCATCCTCTCTCCAGAAATGTACACTCTTTTTTTTTTTTTTTTTTAAACAATATCTTACTTTTGCCATGTCCGACACCCATAAGTATATCACTGCATTAAATCTGGCCCACGGAGGAAAAAAGGCATCTATAAAACCACCTCCACAAAGAACTGATTAGACATGAATTAGACTCTCAGAGCTTGAGCATGGTGTACAGTTAATAACACAGCCGCCTTGTTGCTTAGTGGAGACAAGCAGGCTTGTTCACAGACCATCTCCTTTTCTTAATTTCCAAATAAAGTTGAACGATGTTCTGGCCCGAGTGTGTAGGAAAGAGGAGAGTAAACGAGTGGTGAGAAAGACTGTACGGATCACCAGCCACTTAATAGGAACACCTGTAACACCAGCTCATGCATTCAATTATCCATTCAGCCAATCATGGAGATACAGGTCAAGAGCATCAGTTAATGTGCACATCAAACATCAGAATTGGGAAAAAATGTGATCTCTGTGACTTTGCCAGTGGCATGAATGCTGATGCCAGTTTGAGTATTTCAGAAGCTGATGATCTCCTGGATTGTCACACACAACAGTCACTAGAATATGTACACAATGATGCAAAAACATCCAACAGGCAGAAACAGCCTGTTGATGAGAGAGGTGAGAGGAGAATATATATTTTTTATTAAATTTAAATCTTCAACTGTCCAGTGACACTGGCCTATGCACTAATTGTGGCTGGGAGGAAAAAAAAAAAAAAAAAAAAAAAAAAAAGAGGTTAAGGAGCTCTGACAGCTTTATCCAGATAATCTGGTGTGCTTCATACTCACTTGATTAGCAAAAACTGTGAATGTATTAAACTATAAAAAAAGTAAGTTTCATTTATATAGACTGAAGAGTTTTGAAACAGATCATCTTCTGAGAGCAGGCCTAAATGTAAAGCATCCAAAGAAGGTCCTTAAATAACATTAAATATTGTAATATGAAATTCCTGTCCATGGTGCCTGGCTTGAAACATCCTTGAATACCAAAATGTTCCATTTATCGTGTTTTGGAATTAAAGGCTTCATATATTGGCGCAATACTTCGCAATAGCCTGTCAATAATTCTCACAGCAAAGACACTTCCCAGCATCATCATCATCCAAGATAAGATCTTACATCATGTAATGCATTCATTACTCCAATTAGCCTGCAGAGGGCAGAAAATAACATGCAGATGCCCATGGCTGGTAAGTGAAGTGAATTTTTTTGTGCATGCTTAACAGATGTGCGGGCAAATCTCACTCTAACGACCTGATTTAAGTGCAGCAGGAACGATCGCAGGCCAGAAGTGTGTGTCCACATGGACAACAGCTGGTGCTGAAAAACCAGGATCCTGAAAGCTTGGCTAGAACCAAAGGGTTGGGTGAGTAGATTAATTAGATGGTCAGAGGTTAAGGAAACATAATCTGATATAACTGGCTGACTTGAAGTTGGCTTGGTGTATTCATCATCAAACCAGGCTCATGTCCAGAATCTTCTACAGCAATGCAGACTGTCTTTGCTTAGCTTGAGTGGACCTCTCTCCAAAGATAGTAGGTTTGCGTTGAAAACGCAATGATACAGATATAGCACAAGAATATGGAAAAATATGGAAAAAAACAGCCACATTTCCCATTTATTTCAAGGTGATCATTATTCAAAATATGAATTGATTTCTCTATGGCAATAAATGCAAGGTTATTCCAGAGGTAGACTATATGGCCAAAAGTTTGCGGATACCTGACTACCAGACCCATATGTGGTTCTTCCCCAAACTGTTGCCACAAAGTTGGAAGCACACAGTTGTATAGAATGTCTCTGTATGCTGTAGCATTACAGTTTCCCTTCACTGGAACCAAGAGGCCCAAACCTGTTCCAGCATGACAACGTCCCTGTGCACAAAGCGAGCTCCAGGAAGACATGGTGTGTTAAGGCTGGAGTAAAAGAATTCGAGTGTCCTGCACAGAGCCCTGACCTCAACCCCACTGAACACCTTTGGGATGAACTGGAACGCTGACTGCGCACCAGACCTCCTCACTTGACACCAGCGCCTGACCTCACTAATGCTCTTGTGGCTGAATGAACACAAATCCCCACAGCCACGCTCCAAACTCTACAGGAAAGCCTTCCCAGAAGAGTGGAGCTTATTATAACAGCAAAGGGGGAATAAATCTGTAAATACCTATAGTTTTGGAATGGGCACATGTGTGTGTGACAGTCAGGCGTCCACATACTTTTGTGTAGTGTAGCTTTTGTGTAGCTCTTTGTATTTCATTCATCAGAATGCTGCTTAGCCCTGGGTGTTAAGTATGTTGTGGTCTTACAACTGAAATGAAGAACTCATGGTTGAATAATACACACTCATGGCTGGCAGGCCTAACGATTCCCTGAGCACCCAGGCAAAAAGATCCCACTGGCCTGATAAAAGGGCTCGCTTTCTGCAGCAAACGTGCTCATTTTCCAGACGTGGGCCTCCAGTTCACTTTAATTGGCCTTTTCTCCAGCATTGGACCTTAATTACTTTGTTCCTGGATTAAAGGCCTCAGACTGTTCAGACAAGGCTAGGGTCCTAACCTTTACCAGACTGCTCTCTTTTCTCTCTCTCTTACACACACACACACACACACACACACACATACACAAGTGGAGTGTGTATTAAAGGAGGGGGAAATGCAGCCTCAGGTCCAGCACGCGTTCCACACAGTGGACCACTAACCTTTCCTTTGAGGCTGTCGACTCAAAAGGTCACTAAAAGATACACAGCTGATGCAGTCGTGAGACATCTGGAATATTGTCGATTTATGTGCATATTTCTCTCCGTGCCAACAACAATAATAACGTTGAAGTATAAAGCAGTCTATTTGCAAGGCTCTGCTGTTTCTCATTAGGAATGTGGACTTTTAACTGAAGCCTCTCAGGAGCAGAATCCGAAGAATTAGAAGCGCAGGGAGAACAAAAGTCGATTGCTGTTGTACAATGACTGCTTACAGAAGAAAACCTTGACGAGGTCTATTTATCTGTTATAATCCGGCAGGAAAGAATTCCAATCAGCACAATGTGCACAGAGTAGTATAGGAGATGCACAGACAAAAAGACATCTGATTTTCATTTCATTTTCAAATATGAAATAGAATGACACTAAATCATAACAGACACTGAAGCACATCACAGCCAGGATATTATACTCTTAGTTTTCATGTCAACTTTCCATTTTCAACTTGCAAGAGTTGCATGTAGTATAGCTAGATGATTAATTGGAATTATGATTTTTTTTTAAACCTCCTTTTTATATTATTATTATTACTGTCTGCAATACTTTTAAGCTTAAGTTATCTAATTGCTTAATGTTAGACATCAGTGTTTATTGACACTGGTTTGTTAAACTACAAGCTTCCCAATCAGATCGTTTCGTACTTACACTATACAGCCAAAAGTTTGTGGACACCACAATCACACTCATACGTGGTTCCTCCCCAAACTGTTAGCCACTGAACTCCTTTGGGATGAACTGGAACTCTGACTGCACCCCAGGCCTCCTTGCCTGACATCAGTGCCTTATCTCACTAATGCTCTTGTGATTCTTGTGACACAAATCCCCACAGCCACGCTCTAAAATCTAGTGGAAAGCCTTCCCAGAAGAGTGGAGCTTATTATAACAGCAAAGAGGGATCAACTCCATCTTAATGCCTATAGTTTTAGTATGGTCAAATATTGGTGTCATGGTCAGGTGTCCACATCCTTCTGGCCATATAGAGTCTTAACTGTGTTTATTTTATGCATTTAAAACATTTTCTCAATGTCTTATTTTGTTAAGAAATATGTAAAGAGTAAACCATGAGAAGGTTGTGCTTTTAAAGTGAAATAATCAACATCGAGGTGTTGTGATACGGCCCAACATGAAGTGGTTGATGAATTTCCAATAACAGCACTTTCTGAATTGTTTTATTCTGCTTATACCACAGCAATTTGCCAATGATTACATTTTTCTATTTGTTAATGAAGGTCATGATTTTTAACACTTTTAGTTTCATATTTAATAGTTTAACGCTGTTGAATGTCTACAAAACTAGTTTTGGATTTCATTTACATTATAGCAGCTATAAACAGTCATTCTCTCACCAGCATCTCTTGAAGTTTAAAAAAAAAAAAAAAAAAAAAAAACGCAGTTTGAGAGAAAGTCCTGAACAGGAGAATCCTTCCATAAATGTCTCCGTATAAAAACTTCACCATATCAATGATCATACTTTTTTTTCCCTAATTAACATGTGTTGTAATCTGTTTATTAGCAGTTTCAGATTATGTGACGCACCCATCATGAGTTCCTGAGAATGACAATATTACAGTTACTACTAGGGCTGCACAATATATCGAAATTATCGAAATATCGCAAATGTAAATATCGTGATATGCATATCGCAAGGGCTTGCGATAACGGAATGATTTTAATACTTCAAAAAGTTACGAAAAATTCAAAGCAGAGATCGCTTTCTTTTCCTCAAAAGTACATGAAACATTTATGGTGGTTATGTCATTTTCAGTTTTTAAATATATAAATATATATAAAATTTAAATTGATTTTACACGATTATAGCATTATAGTACCACATATCGCATTATTTAACGAGTTATCGCACATCGTGTTTTTCTTCAATATCGTGTAGCCCTAGTTACTACAGAAACGAGAACATATTAGAACGAGAGTGTTATATAAACACAGCATTAAACTTTTTTTTGTGTGTGATAATGCCTAAAAATGAATGACAATTATTTATAGATGTAAAGGTTTACACTTTGATACGTTAGTCAGGATGGTTAAATAAGGTTTTGCATCTGTAATTACTGCGCATTCATAAGACTACATGAATAATGTAAATTTATCCATCATATTTTGATCCAGACCAGTGCCTCTCTTTCCAAAAGAGTATAAGAAATATTTGTGTTGTGTGTCATGCGGCTTCCCCGGTGTGGCCAACAATGAGTGATAGGCTAATCGATGTGCAGTCTAATCAGTCAGCTTAACTCTAATACCCTGGACAGGTTCACATCATTATCATGTCAGGCAGCACACACTTTGAGGTGACAAGGAAAAAGGCTCAAAGATTAAAGTCAATCTAAGTGAAGGGGTCTCCACAGGTTTTAAAGCTGTGGGCAACATAAAGGAGATGCTTTATCTGATACACAGCCTGAATCAGAGCTGCAGAAAACACGCACACACTCACACACACACACACATTCTACATTGCAGCTGGTGCTGGCTGAAAACCTGAGGCTTTTATGTGCCCCAACCCCAAAACCACTTCCACTGGCGCGATCTACCCCGCTTTTCCATCAGCGGGCCTCAGCTTTGGTTTGAGTTTGCTCAAGTCAAGAATACACGGGCTGGGGAAGTGTTTGTGTGTGTGTGTGGCTGGGGGGTGGGGGGGTGGGGGGGGGGTGTTAGGGAGCATATAAATCATCTATAAACGCCTTTACGCAAACTGTTTACAGGTAGTAAATGATGCATAAAACATGAACCAGGTTTGTGTTTCAGCTTAAAAAGGGCTGGTTTAAGTTAAATAGTCGCCTGTTAGATGCCTGTTAACTTCGCGAAAACATCTCGCTCACTTACAGAGCTTGTGTGTCGTTACTTCTGTTACCGAGCTAGCCGTACTATAAGCAAGTACCCGTCCTGAATTTAGTTCCCCTTCCTGTCAGGGTACCAAACCAGTCGAACATAGACTTTACCCTGGGAGAGAGATTTGGAATAAAACACCGTGTTGTGCTGTTATATGAAAATAATCAGTGATAAGGTGATGTGATGACGTGGATTTTCCTATAACACCACAAAACTGAAGGGTTTTATTTCTCTTATTCCTGAGCAATTTGCCAGTGATTACATAAACGTTAAACATCTCCTTATAGAAAACTTCACAGTATCAAAGATTGCATTTTTTTTTATTTTAGACTTGAATCTCGTTTAATTTAGAGCAAGCACATTAACATAAACCTGTGATTTGTAGCTAACATAGATTAAGCCAGGGTTTCCCCAATTAGAGGCTCATTAAATTTTAACAATATATATTTTTAAAAGTAAAAAAGGAAATTAATTAAAACCTTTAATCCTGTAGCATTTTACTGCAACCTCATAAGTAAAAAGTGATGGAAATTGAAGGAATTACTCACAGTTCATGTCATGAGTTAAACGTAAATTACTGTATGCTAGCTAAATCATTCTTCGTGGCTAAAAGCGTCATCTTTAGGAGGAACATCCAAGCTCAATTTAGATGACAAAAGCTCCGAAGTGGTAACCGTTCAGTAAGTACAGCGAGGAATCGTTAATATTTGGATTTGCGTGCATGGAAAGGCCAAACCCTTTCCCAAGTGTGTGGTAAAGTTTGAAGCAGCTTTCTGATGAAAGTATGAAGCTAGCTTTCTTAAATAGACATTTGGAAACCAAACATGAAAACCTGGCCATGAAACCAAATAAGGCAAGGTTGCATGGATTAAAACAGCAACACAAACTGTAAATGAGTAAAACACACTTTTTCAACAAGCAACAGTTCACTTAATGATAACCTGCATAACATCAGGGGTAGTTGAGGCAAATTATTTAGATAGAAGCAGTTCGGCTAACAAATAAATGTTGGGAATCCCTGGAAAAAGCAATATAGAAACATAAAAATATGAAACTTGGAAATAAACTTTATCTCCACCCCATAACCTACGTTATGCGATAACAAAATGGACGCAGGTACTTAACCAGGGTTCTGATAGTTCAGGATTTATCGCGCACACAACACACAGTCTTAAATGCGCAGATGCTGTGGGGCAACGTTGACTTGCTCAGTGAGAAATCATGTTCTATAACGTTAAGGACAGCCTAGCGCCAATTAAAACACTGGCTCAAGGGGGAAAAAAAAGAAATAAATAAAGCCATGCAATATTTGACCCAACAAGCAAATAGGATGAGCTCAACATTAGCCAAGTCCTCCATCATGGAATTGGTTCTGCAGTGCATCAAAAGTGCCAAATATGCAAAAATATGTGTCTGCATGGCAAAAGTGCAGGCCTGTATTAAGAGGACTGATCTGGTTTTGTAATTAGTGTTGTCTGTATAAGGTCAAGCTTATTCAATTCGTGTGGAGATTAAATCACTGCAAGGTCTTTAGAGTCAGCAGCAGAAAGAGAGGGAACAAAGCATGGAGATGTGGGGTGAGGAGGGGGGAAGTGAGCGAGCAAGCGAGAGACAAAAGAGAGAGATTCATGAACTCTGGCCTTGTTTGAACAATCCAGAACAAAAACAGTCATTTAAGGTTTTTTTTTTTTCTGTCAAGTGTCTAAGTTTGCAATTTACTATTTCTCAATGGCTGCCAGCTTACTTTATAATGTAGACTTCACACTAACGTGAAACTCTCATGGATAGTAGTCTCTCCAAACACAGTGTTTTGATAAGTAAATTGCCTCTCTCATTATACTGAAAGGAGCCAAAGGTCTGCATACCAAGAGTGTGAAATTAGAATTTTTGCAGGATCAGAAGTACAGTACATCATTACAAAAAGAACATTGGCAATTACCTTACAACGATGAACATAATGAACTACGGCCTGAAAATGACTAAATGACTAAAATTCTGTTTTTTCCCTCTGTTGAATAGCTGACAGTGATTAAATGTTGCGTGTTAAAGGCACTGATGATGAGGGCCCTTCCTGTCTGAGAGCATATTTGAGATTAGCCTGTGATTATTTCCAGGCTAACAGCAAATGCAATTAAGAAGATGAATTAAGAAATACAACTTAGCTTACAACCAAAAAGGAGAAAAGTTTTTAATACTTTGGCTGAAAGATCAACTCGCTTGACCTTCTCTTAAATATGCTCTGCTTCAAAAAAAAAACAAAAAAAAACACCTAACACCACCTTTGACTTGCAGGAATAAGGACATTACATAACATCACATCACACAAAGATAAATGTGAAAGTCAGAGGAGCTTTTTGCAGGTTATGACATAGGGAGTAGGTATAGTTATTAATAAGAAAAACAAAACATTATGTTTATATACGTATATTATATGAATATATACGTGTATGTGTGTGTATATGTGTGTATATATATATTATTCTATCTTATACAAACATATTCTATATTAGCTTGTTAGCAGTGCTATGGTATGTCTCTCTCACAGGGTTAACATTAAGGATAAATTTAAAATGTAAAATTACACTACTGTTTTTCTGTAAACGTATCGAGCAACCAATAGTAATCCAAGGGTGCCAATACTTAGTGAAATCAGAGCGACATTACTTCTTCCTGGTTCAGCAGTAGGACTGGGCGATATGACAATATATTTTCGATATCGTGATAAACTACATCACTGTACATTTTTTCTAAGACATCATGATTTTTTTATTACATTTATCTTCATTTCAAATAATTACAAACTGACTAGAAACAGCTGATGTTAAAATTTTGTACTTAATTTTTTAAATGGTAAAATGTTAAAATATTTAGTTTTTTTTCTCCTTTTCAGTATTAAACATTTATTTATTTTCATAAATAAAAGGGTTATTTCTGTTGATATTAAATAGATCATCACAGCTTTTTTTTAATATTTTTTTAGTGCAATTATTGGTGGCTTATCATGCCTTCGAGAATCGTGATATGATATTTTTGTCATATCGCACACCCCTACAAAAGCAACAAAAATGATCCGGATACAACAAACAACTTTCTGAACTAAATATTCTGTCTGTGAACAGAAAATCTGCTCATCACCTAAACATTTCCTTCAGGAGTGAATCAATAATTCAACAATAAAAGGAGGAGAAATAATAAATTCTGTACAAATTCAACTGTAAAGATTTAACATCTAATCAGCAGCTTGGACTCAGAGTTTGTAACTGTTATAAAAATACTGACGTCGTCTGTGAGATCTCAGAAAAGTGTATCGCGAAATAATTTATCACAATACTGACATTACATCTAGGGCTGCAACAACTAATTGACAAAACTGATAATAAAAAAATGCCCTCACTTCAAAACCCATGTCATGAAGAATGTGCAAACTATGTGAATCATTTATCTTAACAGAAATAATCCTAAATTCTTATTTAATACTGTAGCAAAATTAACTAGGAATAAGACCACAATAGAAACACACACACAATCATTATATAGCA
>CM075013.1:2572285-2605831 GCA_037576675.1 Pangasius sanitwongsei | reverse complement strand
TTATTTCTGTAAAGCTGCTTTGTGACAATGTCCATTGTTAAAAGCGCTATACAAATAAAATTGAATTGAATTGAACCTTGTAAGTAATTAAACTATTTTCCATCCAGCAAGGTTGGTGAATGCTGCATTGTTTGATTTTCTTAGCATACACAATATATATTTTTAATACATCAAAGTCTCCATCCTGCCTTCGGTTCACACTGTATAGTCAATTCACTGATTCCAAACACTGAAACTAAAACAGAGTCAAGCACAAACTTTGGAGTTGATTCTGCACGCCGAAAATGATTCACAGCAAGCAAAATGATTTTAGATTCAGAGTGTTTTAGTTAGCAAAGACAGGCAGCGGATATTTATTTTGGTCAGAAGTTACAGTTGCAAAACAGTTAAGAGTTCTGTAGTAGTATTAGTTGATTAAAATGCTGAAATATTTTTGGAGTTGAGTATATTTTAAAAAATAATCGAC
The DNA here is from genome assembly GCA_037576675.1 of Pangasius sanitwongsei. Lineage (NCBI taxonomy): Eukaryota > Metazoa > Chordata > Actinopteri > Siluriformes > Pangasiidae > Pangasius > Pangasius sanitwongsei. Next base: position 2,605,365 of record CM075013.1, on the reverse strand, counting down.
ATTAATAGAATTATTAAAATCATCACTAGCTGCAGCCCTAATATACTACGTTATATTGCCATATTGCCCAGCGCTAATGCTTATATGTTTGTCATGTAGTGTTTGTGTACTATAAATCCAAGTAAGTGAACATTTTCTACATCTGTCTGTCATAATCCGACTTAACACATAAAACTAAAACTAATAGCCTGATCACACACACTAATACAGAACGTATAAATTAAAAAAGCCCTTTTGTCAAGCTGGCCATAATCATCAGACAGAGCTGCACTGTCAACAGTTTCCTCTGCTAATCGACATGTCAATCAATGGTGGTGGCGAGGGTGGCTTTTAGAGAGGCCCCGGGGTGGCAGTTTAGAGCACGCTCAGTTTAACATGCCACTAGCGGAGCAGGAGTAAACAGAGAGTGATATAGACTGGAGTATTGACTCTGTGATAAATGCCATTGATCAGTTGGCTCCGGCACTTTCAGCAGCCTCACTGAGCTGCCTCGAATGCCCACACACACACACACACACACACACACACACACACACTACTGCAGCTCACACACCTTCCTCTAGGAGGAGACAGACAGGTAGGCAGCGATAACTCTAAATCACTTGTATCGTATTATCAGCTGGTAATAAGGTTAATCTCGTCTACGTGAAATGCATTCTCGCATCCGGGGATTAGTTATACCAAAAAAAAAGCTACAGCTAGGAGTGATTCAAACAGGAAAGGATGGTTTTTATGCTTAATTTTTTAGCTTAATCGCTATCCACCGCATCTGGAGAATATGTATTATTATACGATTACCACAAACAAGAGAGCACATTTCTCTGGAGGGGAAAAAAAAAAAAAAAGATACTGTTTAATCCAAAATCACTCTAAAGGCAGTTGCTAAACTCTGCCAACAAATGTTTGGTCAAAACATGCATTAATTTAATACTACATTCAAAAGACCCTGTTTCCACCTGGTCATTTCCTGCGTATAGAATCTGGACTGCACTCCGAATAGATTTTTATCACAGCAGTCAAATGTGTCTCTGCTGATCGCTGTATTATGCACTAATACTCAAATTATCTGATTATATTCAAACAGGAACTGCACGTGTTCCTTGAACAAAATGAAATAATGGAATACTTTATTTTTCATGCTGTTTCCAATCATGCTAACAATTTTTAAGCCTCAAGCTTGAAATATGTGCATCACCTATTGGGAGGAGTTTGTCAAATGTAGCTGGCAGAGACGGATTTATTTATTATAACGTGGTTAAAATATATCTCGGACCCACTGAAGTGGTTTGAGAGATAAGATTTAAATCTGCTTCACATGCATCGTGGCTGTGTTTCCACTTGCAGTTTTATGTGTAGCACCCACAACGAAGCTCTAAACCTGTTTATACCACAGTGCGATTGAATTCTCGAATCTGCTTAGTCTGATTAGCCACGCGGCTCGGACAGTAGTTCCACCTGTAACATAAATGATAGGTTTATACTAATGCGCGCATTCTAGTACGTCATTATTTCTATAGTAGCAACTCATACACAGGGGCCTCTATGGCGGACCCTCCACATAATCTGAGACTAATAATAAACAAAACTAAAAATCGTGTTTTTTAACAAGTAAAACTTATAATCGTTGATGTGGTGACGTTTTTTTTTTTTGTTAGGAGACAATTATTTAACGTTTATGGAAGAAGTCTCAGTTGTAAGCACTTTGTAATAGTCACAGTGCTTTACAAAGTTTTCACAGAGAGAGAGAGAGAGAGAGAGGTGGAGAAATGACTATAACGTAGGTGACAACAGGAACTAACTTGTCTCTTGGATGATCCGCAACAATCTAACTATAAACCGTTAGTGTGCGACATGTCATTCATTGATAAACTAAAGCTTGAGTAAATTTGAATAATATCCCTTAAGAACAGTCTTGGTAAGAATTTCTCTCATGTCTGTCTCCCCACACCTTTACTGGTCCAGTGTACAGTCACATATTAAAAAATATAGAGAGAGGGCCTTAAACAACTGGCCTAATACCATGAATTGTGAATAAGACTCCTGGGATGAGCAACAGGACAGTCTTTACAATCACAGCAGCAGTTTTAGAGATTCAGTTACAAATGCTGAGGTATTCATTTAACCTTCGAATCCGTACACTGGCTGATTTGAACAAGTTTCTGATTTGGACGTTATAGTAATACATGGCAAAAGACACAGGCTTTAAACTGAAGCAGCTGGAAAGTTCAGGGATGAACAGCTCCTTTAATCACAGATACAGAGGCTTCCATCTTGCGTACATTTTTAGTTTTTTTAAACTGTGTTATTCTGTGACATTACAGGATTTTCCCATATTCCCGCTTTATAAACTCCAAAAAACTAATCTGCAAGACAAATGACTGATAGGGCAAACTTAATTATAACAACAAAAAAAAAAAAAAAAAAAAAAAAAAGCAACAGCGCCAAAAAAAACAAACGTTAAAACATTGCAGTAAGCCCTTTTTCCCACCCCATGCGCGCGAATACATTCGGGATGACGCTCGCTGTGTCCCGGCATCCACCCATTCTAATTCATATTGGATTTTTTTTCCCTTTCACCTTTCTCAAAGCGTCAATTTCAGACAGTATAAAAAAGTAATATTCCAGCAATAAAGCTTGATTTACACCTCACACCAATCTCCACTTCTTCCTTTTTTTTTTTTATTTGATCATTTAGTGGGGATCGTATAACTGTATATCAGACACAAATGAAATCAGGTCCCGTGCACATTAAGGGCCGTGTCTAGCTGCAGCTCTAACAATGCCGTGGTCCTGCTGCCTGGGCTCTGCGGTGCACCAAGGGCAAAGTCCCGTTCATTTTCAGGCCCATTTCCTCCTATGATTAGGCGATCAATCAATCCTGGGGCTTCAATCTCATCAGGCAGACGGGATTATCTGCCCATCTCCCCCTCTCCGTCTCTCACTCCCTCTCTAGCTCACGTTCTCGCTTGCGCACAGCAGCACATTAACATCAGATCAAGTATCACAGGACTCGTGCAGCCTGCAACGCCAAACAGACCACAGACAGACATCTCATCATCTTCCTTCTCTTCTAATACCCCCTCAGCTCCCCTGATACACAAACACACACTCAAATGTGAAGACGAGCCCTGAAGGCTGTTAGTCAGCCAAGACTGAGAAAGAGCGTATCCTTAAATTGAGCAGGTTTTTTTTTTTTTTTTTAATAGGCATTCTTCTTGTTGTTATTAAATTATTAGCATCATCTATGGCTGGGTAATATTAAATATAAAAACATAATGAGATCATCTAAAATCATGCAGAAAGAATTACTGTTACAATTCCAGCATCTTTTACTACAAAGTGCACCAAGGGAAAAAAAAGATTCTACTTTTCCAAGATGGCTGTCCTTACAATGATACAGCATCCAACTACACAGATGACAGTACATTGGCAAGTCTGTGTGACATCACTGAAGAACTGGACTTGCTCTAAGAATGATACGTAAGAAATAAAACACAACACGGCGTGCTTTTATAGGAAAGTAATCAACATCTGCGTGGCCTGAAGCGAAGGTACTGTTAGCACCCAAAAGTGGACTTTTTTCCCATAACTAACACATCCGAGTGTCTTTTCCTTTTATACCACAGCAATTCACCAACAATTAAAACTTTTATTTATTACAGAATAACATGTTTTACTTTTTATCCGATTATAAAAAACAGTGCTGACTTACAGGTCAGAATTAAAATTCAACAGCGCTGTGGTATATGTGCAGATATTTACTGATTCTGTTTACTGATATTACTTCCATTTCTTCCTAGCTACACTATATGGCCAAAAGTTCGTGAACGCCTGACTGTTACATTTTACATTTATGGAACTTGGCAGACGCCCTTGTTCAGAGTGACTTACATTTATCTCATTTTGAGCAAATGAGTAGTTGACGTTAAGGGCCTTTCTCAAGAGCCCAGCCTTGCTCAAGAGCCTGGTGGTGATGGGATTTGATTTCACAACCTTCTGCTTGGCAATCCAATGTTTTAACCACTGAGCTACAACTGACCATCTCATTTACATGTGCTTGTTGAACATCCCATTCCAAATTTACTCCCCCTGTAAATCTGGGGTGCAGTCAGTGTTCCAGTTCCAGAGCTTTGTGCAGGACACTCAAGTTCTTCCATGCCAAACTTAACATACCATGGAGCTTGGCATGCTTCATGTCATGCTGGAACAGGTTTGGGCCTCTTAGTTCCAGTGAAGGGAAATTTTAAAGCTTCAGTATACAAAGACATTCTATGCAATTGTGTGCTTCCAACTTTGTGGCAACCACATTTGGGTGTGATGGCCAGTTGTCCACAAACATTTGGCCATATAGTGTACCTTAACCTCATAGTGCAAAACTGAAAGCAAAAATAAGACATCAAACATGTCTAGACTGTACAACTACATTTTGAAGTAAGTGGAAAATTGTGTAAATTAATTTTTTTTTCCACTGAACTATGCCTTTAAAGCCAGAGCTACAGGCTTGCTGGGAGTGTTGACCTGCACTCCAACACAAAACCCAAAACTATTCCCACAATGCATCAGGGAGACACTCTATTTATCACTGCAGTCTATATAAACCTTTGAGTGTGTAAGAGTGTAAGAGAATATAGCCTATAAAGCGATAGACCACTCAGACCCAGTTCCACTGAGGAAGAAGAGGGGGGAGGCGTTTCACAATGAGCCCATGTCTACACAGCGTTAATGGCAAGGAAGCGGCCACTTGTAAACAGCAGAACGCCATTAAGTGTGAGCGACGGCGTATCTCTGTGGCAGGACAGAGATGTCACAGAGGGGCATGAGAAGGGCATGTCAGGAGTTCTGGGGACATCAGCGCGTACTGAGCATGCAAACATGGAAAGGAAAAAATAATGACAGCAGCAGTCACCAGTTGAAATTCAGTTTCAGTGAAATTTCACCAATGACAATGGTACAATGAAATAAAATGTACAAATCTACACATGCATGTAGCCTTAGATGGCGTTTGCTAAGCATATTTGTTTGACCCACCATAATATCTCAATTTAATTCAATTTATTTTGATTAATTATTTTGTTACATGCATGGACAGGAGTGGAAAAACCAATAGCCCAGGCATCCAGGACAAGCAGATCTCATGTCTAGGCTATTTGTTTTGTTTGTTTTTTTATTCATTTTTGCCCAGAAAAAGCGAGAAAAAAAAAAAAAACTCCTCATTTACTCCTCAAACTACCTACAGTAGTTTCCATTAGGTATGTAGCCATGTTTGAACTAAACACCTTCATAAACACTCATCAGTCCGAGGTGCAATCTGTCTGACGGTAGAATGGTTTTTACTAGGCAGACTGATTAGCATGCACAAGGCTTGTGTGATTGATTTTTCCCTGTTCACTGTTTTCCATTTGAAAATATCACCATAAACAATTTAATCGTCCAGAACCGTTCACCTCAAAAACACAGGAAAGCGAGCATTTCCACCATTTCAGTTTTAAGGAGAGTACAGGAGTGCGTAATAATATTACTAACTGTGAAACCGTTAACTGTGGCAATTGTGAAAACCCAGCTGGATGGTGGATTTTCAAATGATTCTGCAGTAATGTGCAGTAAAAATGTTTAAAAAATGGGAAGGAAAACAGAACAAAACAAAACACAACACTCTGATATAATCCTTTTACATGGCCAACATTTTCGTTGTTGTGCAGGAGAGTGCAGGAGGGAGCAGGAAGAAAAAAACAGCATCTTTTATCATCTTCTAATTAACACCATTAACATCATTTGTGCTTCTTTTTTTTCTTCCTCTTTCAACTTCCGTTTTGACCATTTTCGGCCAAAGCGTTTTGGTGGCACCTCTAATAAATATAGTAAGGTTAAAGTCTAATGTTATCTATGTCGAACCTATGCTGGTAGATTTTATTTCAAGTTAATGAACTCAAAATACGCTCCACGTACCTTTACGGGACACGAGGGAGTCAGCGTGAGTCACAGCATGTGAGATTGGGAGAAGGGGGGCGGAGCTTTCAGAAAGTGTGCATTAATATTAAATAAATCACATGATTATTGGCTCATCTCCAATTTTATTGGGGAGAAAAAGACTGTGCTTTTGGCATGTTTCTGAGCGATAATGCATTTTAAAAAAGTGTTTAACCGGTGGCAGGTCCGTTAATAAAACACAATGGCAATGTAATATCGTGGCAATGTAATATCGTGGCAATGTAATATCGTGTAGGGACAATAAAATCATTATGAATTTATTTGTGCACAGGGGCACTGTCATGCTGGAACAGGTTTGGGCCTCTTAGTTCCAGGGAAGGGAAATTGTTATGCTACAGCATGCAGAGACATTCTACACAACTGTGTGATTCTAACTTTGTGGCAACAGTTTGGGGAAGAACCTCATATGGGTCTGGTGGTCAGGTGTCCACAAACTTTCGGCCTTATATTGTGATTCTCCTGCTATGAGTACTACTCGCCATGTAATTAAGCAAACCGAAAGAACATACAGACACTAACCCTAGACTCGAATAATATCTTCTAGGTGCGATGCTAGCACAGAACACTACATCTCATAGCTGAAATGTTTCTTAGTTAATACTTAGTTAATAGTTACTTTCTTAATTAATACTCATTCATTGGGTCCGCAGGTGGTTATATGTTACTGTATTACGTTGGCTACCAATTTTTTCCCCTTGTCAGTTAGGTTTCTAAACTAATAATTAAACTAAAAAATGGACTAGCTAATGAATTTGTGATTCGTCCACCCCTCGGGGACAATGGCGATGTTCTGATAAACTTTGTTGTCTAGTCACTTGTAAGCTGCAGTGCATGCATATAAAAAAGTATTCTCGTGATATTTTCACATCCCACAACTCAGGTTCAATTCAGAAGCTCCTCTGCAATACGATTTGAGGCAACTCAAGTGCCAAGTGTGCCGTAGATCAAAAAAGACATTCTAACACTCAGGCAAAATGCAGTTACAATCTGAATCTCTGCCTTCAAGCAGCACTCCTTAAAACACAGAAAAAAAGACATTTATTATTACCCGCAGCCACAAGACGCCTTTCTTTTAAACCACTAAAACTTTTATCGGCTTTCATCAAACCGGGAGCTGGAGGTGCACATCAGATCCTGTCTTCCCAGGCAACCAGGCCTGAAAGAGAGGCACAAGCTGTCATGCTCCGCCCTACTTTCATCATTCATCAGCACAGGGAAGGATATGAAAAATAGCACATCTTTAAACGTCGAGAAGGAGAAGAATGTGTTAGTAATACATTTACATAGGCAGAGAGGGGGAGTGCAGGTTAGAAAATTCCTCCCCCGTCTTATAACGCATATTTCACTCCACTCTTACTGATGAATGCTGGCTAAAAGGGAACATTGCCCAGTAATGTACAGATATTCAATAAAGGGCCACTTAATGGGCACAGTCAGGGGAAAGAAACGTAACCCAAAAAGCTTTTTGATGTAAAGACACTAATTCAGTTAACAACATTGATCAACCTGTCATGCTTTCAGTATGGTGCAATGGCTTTTAGCACCATGTGTGGGCATTAATGAAGTTATAAAGTCGCAAAAAAAAAAAAAAAAAACGAGCTTTCATCCCCTGTCCTTGTCAGATCCAATCTTTCTTGGACCAGAAAGAACAATGCCTTGTATCTGCATGTAGTACCATAATGGCATTTAATATAAAACCCCGGAATTTGGCCACAAATATGAAGCAGCTGGTGAGCTGCACAGAACATCCACCAGCCATTTTCACACAAGCACTTCTACACAGGAATTAAACGGCAATTAATCGAGAACGGGATTAAGTGTGAGCGCAGAGACGAAACGCCAAGAAGACTGGTGCAGCAATCTTAAGTCATTTTCACACTTGTGCTTTTTTGCCCTGAGACTTCGATACATTTGGTGAAGTGTGAAAACTGTTTTCGAGTCCGGGAGAGGTCCAGAGATCCGATCCCTGGTCCTCTTAAAAAAAAAATGCTGGTCTGGGACTCGCTTCAGCTGAACCCTGGTGCGAGTCGCATCGGATGTTGAAGCTATCCGCTCTCGACGCTGCATCCCGAGTAATGTGATTGGTTCAACTTGGCACGTTACTTCCCGTGTAAGTTTGGTGATGGTTGTTATGGGTTGTTATGGTCAGCGGAGGAGACAAAACACCTTATCGATACATAAAACCAGACATTCATAGAAATGAAGCGCTGCAACAAGCAGGTTAAAGTTCATGTATGAACTCTGATGTTGGCTTGACAGAGCCCGCTAGACACGCTAAAAAAGTTAAATGATGTAACAATGTCTTGCTGACATTGATTTTAAAATGTTAAAATGTGTAACATTAAGCATGCAATGGTTAAAAGGCTAAAATTTTGTAATATGTAAAGGTTAAAATGTTAAAAATGTTGAAATATGTTTAAAGGTTAAAGCATTAAAATGTTGCTATGATATTCCAGGTGGTTGCTGGAGTGTTGCTAAGTGGTTGCTCGGATGCTCCTATGTGGTCTTCAGGCTAACCTAGCTGGTTGCTTGGGTATGGCTAAGTGGTTGCTATGATATTCCAGTTGGTTTCTAGGGTGTTGCTAGCAGGTTGCTATGATAATCCAGTTGGTTGCTAGGGTGCTGCTAGGTGGTTTCTAAACTAACCCAGCTGGTTGCTAGGGTATTGCTAGGTGGATGCTATGATATTCCAGGTGGTTGTTAGGCTGTTGCTAGATTCCCCATGTACTACGTAATGATCAAGTTTCATGTCTGTGAATCCTGCGGTTCGGTCTAATGACTAAAAATAAAAGCACCCCAACCTTTTCCCTGTGGACAAATGACCCGATTTGGAGCGTTGCTACGTGGCAACTGTAATTCCGATATTTCCCAAAAACACATGCAACCCATTCCCGTATGGGATCTACGTCTGTGCCGAATTTCATGTCAAAAATTATGACCAGTGAAAACGGTACACATTTCCCAGTAGAAGAAGAAGCAGTCTCGTGGGCAGCTTTTCCAACAGCTTTTAAGTCATTAGCACAGTGAAACAACAACAGGAAGAAAAAGAAATATATATGTTGTTGTTCCTCTGCGGATCACTGATCCACGTATTTGATTTGGCACAGTTTTTACACCGGATGCCCTTCCTGATGCAACCCCCCAATTTTATCCGGGCTTGGGGCCGGCACTGAGAGCGCACCGTAGCACGCAACCCCAGTGGTTCCCTGGCCGGAAACCCGGGCCGCAGCAGTGAGAGCGCTGTGGCCTAACCACTAGTCCTCCAGGGAACCAGAAAGAAAAATATATGGTTTTTTTAAAAAAAAAAAAAAAAAAAAAAAAAAAAAGAATGACTATCATTCAGTGATCATTTATGAGCCAATCAGCAGCAGACTTCAAGAAAGTGACTGACTTACAGAGAAAACACAGGTGATGAACAACTTCAAATGAAATGAAATTCACATTTCACTCTTGCTATATTTGGCAACTTAAAAAAAAAGGAGCCTAGCGACAAACCTAGTGACTTTATGAGCAGGCGTTAGTGATTGTCCTGCACTCGACACAGCTCTTCAGCTCACATCACAGCCGCTGATATACGAGTTGAGAGAGCAGGTTCACTCGACTCACCATCAGTGTGTGACGCCTGACTGCTTCACTTTTAACGACTACTCGCTGTCACTGCTTCCTTTTGTCTGCGTTCTTGATAGAAATCACAGTATTAACTTTTGTTTGTGGTGCTATAAGAAATAATTTATTTAAGAATTATTTAATTTCTTTATTTTCTATTCTGATAAAACTCTATTGTTTTATTATATTCCAAGTGAAAAGCTTCCATGTATCCCAATTTGTCATTGCCAACGATCACGATGAATAAATTAATATGCAAATTAGTTTATGACATCACCTAGTGACACCTAGCGACCGGTAATGTCCCAGGATTTGAGTGTGAAATTACTATAAAATGTGGAAAAAAAAAGAAGAGAAGATGATAAAGGAATACTTTTGTCATCATTAAGAAATGAAGTATTAAATTAATTTTGCTTCACTCATTTCAAAATGTGAGTTAATCAGCTGAATTAGAATTACTTAGAAAAAATAAAAACAACAACAACAACAACAACAACAACAACAAACAACCATCTGGGTGTAAAAATCTTACCTGGAAAATATCCTCCGAGTTACCAAATGATCAACTGAAGTGCGGTAAACGTGTCAGGAGGTTAATGCATCTCCGCTCGCCGCCCATCGTTTCCATGCGGATATCTAGTCATTACAAAAAATGAATGCTAATCATGAAACCCTAAAAAAATTGCACAATTTAGTGTTAAATATTTCATACTCAGGATCTTGTGAAAAAATGTAACACATTGTAATAGTATCAGTATAAATAAATAAATAAACAAACAAACAAAAACAAACACCTGACAAGTAAAGCCTCACAAATCTTTTTCTTCCTTCACTGTCGAGAAATGTGTCCTTTAGGATAGACAGATGATTTTACAATCAAAGAAACGCATTCGGTCTTTGTATTTAATGTCGTAATTCACAATTACGCGCACTTGTGCCGCCCTGCTGCCTCAGAACAAAACAGCTGACTACATCTTCCACAGCAGCAGTAATTTATCAGGAAGTTTTCCTGCAGAGGAGGAAAATAAAGTCAGTTCTAGTAAACAGCCAATCAGAAAGAATCTGGTGCACAAAACCAAACGAGTAACTATATATTTGTAAGTTAAACGGATTTAGGGCTGGAATACATCATGATACAACCTCCATATTAAGATAATAACAACATCTAATACCACAGTGCTGTTTAATTCTCCAGTCTGATTGGTCAGAAGGTGCTGATTAATTTTCTATAATAGCACGGCTCGTACTGTAGTCAAATCACATGTTTATATTAACGCACTCATTCTAACAGGTTATCGTTTCCATAGTAACAGCTAACACAGGGACTTGTACAGCAGATGTGGTGAAGTTTTCTGTAAGGAGATGTTTATTTACCATCCATGGAAGGAGTCTCCAGTGTCAGCGCTTTGTAACACTCAGGGGTGAAGCTGTAATTTCAAGTTTTGTGACACGGGAAAGTCTTTGGACAGAAGAGATTATGCTTTACAGTTATTTGCCAACATGACAAGCTGCATTTTATTTATTTATTTTTGTATTATTAACATCAAGGGAGAGAAAACAAAAGAGAGGCTGATGAGGGAATGACTGTTTATAGCTGCTATAATGTTAGACTTGTTTTGTGAACATTCCACAAAATTAACTGTAACAATAAATTGATTTAAAAGAAAAAAGTATACCGTGTCTTTCTTTTAAAAAGAAGAAATTGTTTGGAGATGGCAAATTGTTGTCGTTTAAGGGGTAACACTTCTGGACGTGCCGTTATTGGAGGGAAAAATCAACTATGAACCGGTAACAGCAACTCCGCTTCATCACACCACCCTGTTGTTGATTGTTTTCCTGTAGCAGCTCAACACTGCATGTTTTATTCCTTATAGAATACGCTTTCCTAATATTGTGGGTGTCGGCAGGCATCTTTATAACACCACTGTCAGTATAACAAGTAACCGGTGGCCAACATGGCAAAAATATTATACTGTGCTTAAAACTGGAGCTCATATAAAGATGTCATAAAGAAATATCACGATATAATGCGTGTGCAGTATCACCCACCCAAGGCAGATTTTAATTTATGATGAAAAGCTCAAATGAACTTGTAAATATTTAATTCTGAAGACCTACCGTGATTTAACTTGAGGTTACAAGTTTGCAGCCTGCTCCTCAGTCAAGTTGTACACACCAAACATTTGGAAACTATGAGAGGGAAAATATTTACTAGTTAAGTGTCTTCCAGGTGTTTTAGGTCACTCAAAGCAAATGAACAGTCATACACTGTTTAAAAAAATAGGGTCTGAAGTGTATACATGGATGGCATCATCTCTCCCTTGGGCTGTGTGTGTATAAACATAGAGCTCCTGTTGATGATGAACCAGTTTAAACAACTGCAGGTGACTGTGCTTTGAGTAAAAATACCTTGTATTTAATCACTGTCACTTTTTAAAAGTGCTCACACTCGCTTTTGATTTAGGTGGTTAGCTAGCACGCTGGCTAATAACCCAAACAAACACACTAGCTAGCTAGCTAAAAACTTAGCTAATCTACCTGTTACCCAGTGCATCATTTGAGCCGGGGCTGAGCTTTAACTGGTGCCTCATTTCGTCCAAATTCGTTCTCCTTCATCTCTCTGGTTGTCTAACTTCACTCCATTCGACATTTAATTCCCTTCCGAGCCAAACAAGAAAACGTAATTTCACTTCATACTACTCTTCCTTTTTTTTTTAAAAAAAAATTGGTCAACAAATCTGAACTACCCGCCCCGCAATCTGTGTCTACCGCCGCTCGTCCTATCCATAGTCTGACAGACAGTGCAGCGAGCCAATAGGATTTTTTAAATCCGTAACGCTGTTTGGCGAGGACCAACCACAGGACAGAAAAAAAGGAGTGGGCGGTGCTTTGTGAGGAGACCGCGAGAGCGCGAGAGGATTGCCATGGTGACCGTGCAAGCGCCGAGAGCAGAGCAGATGAAAATGGCGTTTGAATAGCAGCATCTAGGGCGCGTGCAAAGGGCAGGTGCAATAAAGTGAGCGGTTGTCTTGGCAACCGTAAACGACAGAGCTAACTCTCTAGTGCTAGCTTTGTTTTTTTTTTTTGCTCATAAACTGATTGTTAAAGCATATTTTTGGACCATTTTTCCACTTTTGTTAACTTTGATGAATATTGAACAACATGAAAATGTATTTAAGTATCACGATATAATATTTTTTTGCCGTATCGCCCACCCCAAACATATTTCAAGTTTTAAATTCTTTTAAATATACAATACATATCCTTTGACTGGTGTGTTTTCTTTTTATCCTGTATGAACCTCCCTTAACAGTTTTTTAAAGGGTAGTATGGTATTCTTAGCCCCTGACCTAATGAACTAGCATGAAGAAAAGGTTTTTAATAATAATTTTAATAAAAGTCTACAAAGCACTTTTGGGTAATGGCTTCTGCTAAATGTTGTAAATGTTGTAAAAAAAAAAATGAGTCTGAATATGATGAAAACTTCAAAATAATTTCTTTATTGAGGCGGTCTGTGTTATGACAGCTAGCTGTTAGCATTAATTTGTAGCCTATGGTTAGAGTTATTGTCATGCTAGCTAACATTTGGTGGTTAGAGTTACTGTCATGCTAGCTAATATTTGGTGGTTAGAGTTATTGTCATGTTAGCTAACATTTGGTGGTTAGAGTTATTGTCATGCTAGCTAACATTTGGTGGTTAGAGCTATTGTCATGCTAGCTAACATTTGGTGGTTAGAGTTATTGTCATGCTAGCTAACATTTGGTGGTTAGAGTTACTGTCATGCTAGCTAACATTTGGTGGTTAGAGCTATTGTCATGCTAGCTAACATTTGGTGGTTAGAGTTACTGTCATGCTAGTTAACATTTGGTGGTTAGAGTTATTGTCATGCTAGCTAACATTTGGTGGTTAGAGTTATTGTCATGTTAGCTAACATTTGGTGGTTAGAGTTATTGGGTGCGCCTCAAGCTCCCTAGTTCAGTAGTCAGGGCACTGATCAGGGAGTCGGCCATTTTAAGAGCACTGGAATGTTCGCTCCCTAAAAAATCCAACAGTGCACCACAAAAACCATGGAGCATCGATGCTCACTACGTTTCCTGACTGGAAATGACGTCATATTTCCGAAGCCTCTTGGCTCGAAAAAATGGCGGACGAATTCTCAGTCAACTCCGTCTACAAATATAAGTAGCTTGTTATTATTGTTGTAGCTCTCAAATGATTACTTATGTTAGCGATTTCTAACTTTATTTGACATTCTATATATGGTTTGTTTGAGTCTAACAACCTTTAAGTGTTTAATGATTTAAAAAAATCCACTAGCTAGCCTACGATCCTGCTTGAAGTACCATGACAGAAACGCGTGTGATTAAGCTAACAGATTTATATAACATATAATGTCAGAAAGATATCAGTCCTGCCTGTTGTTGATAAATGCCAGTGGTGACATTTTACAGTGCAAATATGTAGTCACGTCACCCGGAAACTGACTCCTCAGTGTCCCAGTGTGTAGTGAGCCAGGGTCCTTACCAGTGCGTGTACACACCGCGTGTGCACAATATACTGATTCACCACCTAGGGAGTTAGGGAGCTGACTGAGACACACCAATTGTCCTGCTAGCTAACATTTGAGCGATTAGGAACAAAGCTGTTACTAACTAAAATCTTTTGTCGTACCTTTACTTTCATCCTTTAAGAATAATGTTAAGTAAGCGTTTATACTTTTCTACTTTAACTTGATTGAAGAATTTGACCTCAACTTTTACCGGAGGATTTATTTATAGATGACTTGCACTTTTACTTGAGTAAAGTAAATAAAGAGATTGGGGTACTTTTACCACTTTTTGGCTATACAAAATACAAAAGCAGCTTCATGCACCGAGTACTGTTTTCCAACATCAGGTTTTTTCAACACCCTGTATTGACATTTTTAGTTAAACCCCAAGAAACAGCTTCAAGTTAAATTTAAACTATATAATTACAAAATCTAAGTGAGAAATAGGTATAAGTGAACTGAGAAATGTTTGGGATTTTTTTTTTTAAATAAAGAATTCATGGGTTCTTGTTCAAAGCCGAGTACAAGTTTACCAGTCAAACACGTTCACTCTCTCCTGGAGTATGTGAGTGTTGAAGGTGAAACAAGGCCATCGTTTTAATCAGAAGATTACGCTGTTCCGAGGCTTGCTAAGATTTATCAGAGCAGTGAAAGTGCATGGCCATGCAGGCCCAAGTGACTCACAAGCAAACCACGACTTGGCAATGTCTTTGTTACAAACCCAGATTATTAAAAAGATATCCCATGGCAACTCATTATACCATGAGCTTGGGCTATTCCTCCTCAGGCCCTTTAATTAAATCGGAATTATTCGTAAAATAAAAAAAAAAAAATCAACTGCGATGTGACTGCCAGCTAGTCCGTCATTGTGCCAGCAGGCAGGTGCCTTATCTCAGTCATTTGTCCATCCACCCCCTCCATCACCACCACGCTTCACTTCTTTCTAGGCCTCTCTTTTCCATCTTTGTCCTCCACTACCTCCCTCTTTTCTGCTTTGCCTGGTTTAACATTTAAACGCCAGTAGTAAGGTCAGTTCACATATGGTTGGATTTTGCCATTCGTCTTATAACGTTTTGTTTAGAGTTGGCAATGGTGGCTTGCATAAGTATTCACTCCTCTCGAATTTATCCACATTTTGTACTGTTACAACCTGGAATGGAAATGCAATTAATTGTAATTATACGTGATGAATCTACACAAAATAGCCCGTAATATAGTTTGGTTGACTAATCCCCTCTTTAGAGTCACAGTTGTGCCATATTCTTTCCATTTTTTTAAATAATAGATTTAATTGTGCTTTAAGGGATGTTCAATGTTTGTTTTTTTCCCAAACTTTGTCCTGTTGCTCATTTTGGTATCTCGCTGGTTTGTTTAGGTATGTTCTCTATCAAACCGGTTGCAGCAGAAATTATTTAGGCATTTCATGGTAACAGGGGGTGAATACTTATGCAATCACAAATTTTGCAACACAGATTTTGCAGATTATATTGCTTTTTTTCCTCCCATTTGAATATTATGCCATATGAAATATAACCTAATTAAGCCCATTTCAGTTCCAGATCATAACACTACAAAATGTGGAAGTTTAAGGGGGTGAACACATCTGCAAACCACTGTAATCTTTTGTGAAAACTTTCGTATGTACTGCACATATGAACACAGCCCACACTTTATCATCTCTCTTACAATCAAGAAAATTGATGAGCTTTTGATTTCTTTTCCATTCTATAAATACAATAGCAGACAGGACTTGTTCGTTACTTGACTGATGTTATGATGCTTTCAGCATAATAAGATCTAATTCCACGCAAATGTAAGGAAACAATGGAAGTGAGTGAATTGCAATACGAACAGGGACAATAACATGGACAAGGCTAGAAAGCACAATTACAGCGTGAGTAAAGCCGTGTCTGTCAGCACTAATTATGTGCACTCTTAATGGCGCTGTTTAGGAAAATAGCCTGTAGCTGACAGAAACCATCGCGGACTGAGGAGTTAAGCTGGATCTTGTCAACGGGAATCTTTTTTTCATTAGCCACAACAAAAGGCAAACAGTCAGACGCCTTTGTTGTGTAGAATATTTTCGTCTTCTTCATGGTCTTTTGTCTTATTGAAAGATGAAAATTGTTACATGTGGAGACACTGAAAGTAACATCAGGACTTTTTTTTTTTAATGACTTATGGCTTTCTTTTTTTTCTATGTAAAGATCTTTATCTCTGTACAACAATTGTTCAAACAAGCAACAGACAAGAAAACCATTGTAGCATGAGTTTTTCAAAATGTCACAAAGAGCAAGACATGCTACGTTGACTAGCACACTCGTATAAAAGGCTAGACATTGTCAGTTAGCACAATTAAATTGTTGTGCTGGTTCCTCATAAACGATTCTCTATAATTAATGTTCTATAACCGTGAAAAGAAGCTTCAACATTGTTAATGAGCGCTTTCAGGAGAAGGTTGCGAACCTACTGATGTATACACCATAAAGAGTTTAGATCAAAGCCTGTAGAAATGACCATAATGGCAGCTGACGTTATTTACTGCATTAGTTAGCATTAACAAACGCAATTCACTTTACACCACGTTGCTGTTGAAGTCTCGATTCTGATGGGTCATAAGGTGTTGATTAATTTTCTATAGGAGCAGCTCTGATGGGTTTAAATTAATAATAATAATAATAATAATAATAATAATAAACTTTATTTTATATAGTGCCTTTTAAAGTAGCTTCTCAAGGTGCTTTACATAAAAAAACACAATCATGTATAAATAAAAACCATATTTAAATTATGCATACATATCAACACTCAAAAAATCTATTCAACAGTCAAGTAAAGGCTAACCTACAAAGTATGTTTTAAGATAAGATTTAAAAATACCAAATGTCTGTGCGTGTCTGATATCAACTGGAAGTGAATTCCTTAGTTTAGGAGCATGAGAAGAGAAAGCTCTATCACACATGGAGTGTAAACGAGTCTGAGGGACAACTAAAAGACCAGACTGAGAAGAGCGAAGGTTATGTTTTGGGGTGTAAAATCGACTCGAAACCTGAGGGGGCGCCAATATAAAGATTCTAAAATAGTAGTAATATTTTATTATCACTTATTATCACTTGTTAATATCACTTGTTACCAATATGGTACCGTTTCTATCGTAACAGATCATTCAAAGGTTCACATAATCAAAGTGTAATAATAAACAAATTATTATTTAACAACGAACACATTATTTAACAAAGAAAATGGATGTTTAGATGAAACAGATGTTTAGTTAACATTTAAGTAAGGAGTCTCCAGTGTCAGTGCTTTGTAGCAGTCAGTAATATTCTACAAGTTGTCAGGACAGAGGAGTTTATGCTTTGTGATTGACAAGGAACGAACTTGTTTCATGGACAACATCTAACAAGTAACTATAAATGGATAAAAATTACTACGTCATTCTTCAATAAATAATAAACTGTAAACATGGGCAAATTGCTGTCGAGGAATAAATCATTTTGGGACTTGCTGCTATAGGAAAATAATCAACTTTGGGGTGGTAACAGTAACTCTGCTTCATCACACCACCATGTTGTTGATTATTTTCCTATAACAGAACACCCCCCAAGTGTTAACCAGATCAGCTAAACAATGAGCATTAATGAGTGTTTATTCCATGAGTAACAATAACTCCACAAAGGAACTAAAGCCTTGATTAATACCTTTGTAGTGTTTAACTGACAGACTTCATAATTGCGAGTGAATGGAGGGTTAACAACAGGTCAGTTCAGCTGATTATCAGCATTAAGTTACATGCTGTAATTTGATTAGTGCTCATTTACATGCACTTATTTTCAGTCATGGATGAGTAAAAACATTACCGTGAGTGTCTTTAGTTAACATTTAAACAGATATCACTGAATACAGTGCGTGTTAATATACTATGCTCCTTTGTTAGTTGGTTACAGTTACAATTGATTAATAACAAGATTTATTATTTGATAAAGTAAAAATAATGCCATACATTATGTTCGTTAAGATTTAGAGGTTTTCACTTGGTGTTTGTGTTTGTATATAGTTTGAGAATTATGACGCAGGAAGAAAAATCCATTGCTAATTAGAGAGAACATAAACACTGTTCATTCCACTAATCTGGGACCTGTAATAAATAGATAAAATGCTCAAAACATGACGCAGACCATCCTCAGTTTTGTATGACTTTGATCGATTGCACTTGCCTTTTCATTATTTCACATTGTCATCCATAACAGTATGATCAATTATGAATATCTTGAATCAAAGTCAGAGTAACAAGAACAAAAAACAAAGCCAAATTCAAGCTTATTTGAATCAAGGATGCTCAAGGATGCTCTATGTGCTACAGAGCACTCTGCTTTCAAGGTCAAAAATCAGCTCTCCAAACAGAGTCTGTGTGAATGAATGGGCCCTTTTCCGCAGCCTTTTTTTTCCGAGTGAAGGAGAGCATAGGAAATATGTGGAAAGAAGGAGAGAAGAGGTGGCAGGAGTGAATTATCAATCTGCTTTACATTTGAAGGTAATTAGAATTCTTCATTTCTTTTGTGCGGACCAGGGCAGAAAGACGCTAGGCGCTTTGGGGTGACAGGTTAATTGAGGAATAATACCCTTCAGAATGATGGATTTTGGTGACTTGAGATGTCAGAATCCATTATGGGGAATTTAAATTTGCAATTAAAGTAGGAGGTGGGGTGCAAGATTCCCTTCATTTTAATTTTCCCTGCTCATAACAGGCCATATCCCCCCCCCTAGCCTAACTCACATTATTAATGCTGTGCATTAAATGTCCTGGGTGCTATTCACTGTTTTTTTTCATGTTTAGTGGGAAAGTAAGGTTTGATTAATATTCTAACATGTAAGTACAACAGGAACAGTGTATATTTAAAGCGGAAATTTCACACACATTTTACATATGTGTGATTATGTAAATAATATGTGACGACATGTGAAAAGGAATCTATCCCAGGATCACTAGAAGGGAATACACCCTGGATGGGGTACCAATCCATCACAAAGCACTATGCACATACACTCAGCCTTATGGACAATTTAGAGTCACTAGTCTACTTACTGGCATATTTTTGGGGAGGTGGAGAACCGGAGAACTCGGGGGAGACCCATACGGACACAGGGAGAACTTGCGGAACTCCACATAGACAGTAACCTGAGATCAGGATTGAACCGGTAACCCTGGAGCTGTGAGGTGGGAATGCTACCTGCTGAGAAGAAATCTGTAAGAAAATCACATCATAAAAGTGAAACCAGATGCCCTACATGTGAAAATAAAAACACATGCACTACATGTGAAGAGTGTGTAAAAACCACATAAAGTTCAAGTAATTATTCACATTTGACTCTGAATACAAGGACTGTTTTTTATGCTTCAGGTTTTCAACCCTGTATTTTCCTGACTCCTCTTTTTACGACTCCTCTGAACTGAACTCTGACCCCGGCAGGACGGCTGTAGGGTTGGAGGTGTGAGAGAGGTCGCAGGCAGCAGAGGCCAGTCATGTCCCGCAGACAGAAAGGTGACTTATGGGAAACTGGATCTCTGTCAGACCCTCACCTGTTTTCATAGCTCATCCTGTGCTTAATGTTGAGCCCTTAGAACAAGTGGCCGATGTCAACACTTGTGTCCATAAATTCCATTTATAAAACAGCGCCTCGTTTGACTGTTTGAAAGGCTAATCTCTTATGCGGCCGTATTTTTAGACGTTGCTATTTCACTCATGTGAATGACGTGATTGACTTGTAACCTTAACACACGGCGCTGGTTTACAACTCAATCGTATAATTTATTCTCAGCCTGCTGCAAATTGCATGAGGAACATGTCATGCAGTATTTTCAGCCTAACATTAATGTGCATTCCGGGGTGGTTGCTGAGCATTACAACAAGCCTGGAAGTTGAATATCAAAACAAATGTCATGTATAAGATGAAATGCACAAGAAAAACCTGTTACTGCAACACTATGAAATAAATAGATGCTGAATCTACAAAAATCTGGTTTATATCTACCAGAATTTATTCTCAAGACATCAACCACTAATCGTAAGTTTTCATTTCAATTCAAAATTTATCCTTTTTAAACACTTTTTAAACACAGCACTTTTGAATTCTCAATTCTGATTGGCCAGAATTTTTCTATAACAGCAGCTCTGACAGTAGTGCAGCTGCAAAACAACTAACACAGGAACTTGTATGATTGTGGATGTGCCACAGTACAAAAAAAAAAAAATGTGTGTAATTGTTGGTATGGTGAAGTTTTCTGTGAGGAGATGTTTATTTAACATGTTAGGAAGGAGTATCCAGCATCAGCGCTTTGTAACAGACAAAGCTGTAACTAAGTTTTCCAACATCGTCAGGACATAGACATTTAAGCTTTAAGGTTTCTCTTTTTTTTTGTCTTATTAATTTCAAGAGAGAGAAAATAAAGAGGCTGGTGAGCGAACGGCTGTTTATAGCTGCTATAATATAAGTGATAACTTGTTTCCTGGATGGTGCACCTACATTAAATGTAACTATTAATAAATAAAAAGTACAATGTATCATTATTTAATAATTAAATGCAACCGTTGGAAAATTACTGTGGAATAAGAAGAATAATACTCTTTGGGATGTGATGTTATAGAAAAATGTTCGACTTTGGGAGAGATGAAACTCCACTTCATCACACCATGTTGTGTTTTATTCCTCACATATCTGATATACTGGAGCTCCACATGTGGCCATGGAAGAAATGAATGCACTTGACCAACATTTAGGAGCAGCGTCTCTTCATAACAGTGTTTCCAGAACGGAAAATGTGGATACAATACCCAGTTTCGACTCCATTTAATTGAGCTGAGTGAGGAAAAATCCTGAACGTGAACACCCTGAAACACAAGCGAGCAGAAAAAAAAAAGGAGCAGGTCAATCCCGCATGCCTACTCTTCAAGAAGGCAATCTGTGCTAACACAAATGCCTCCATCAGCGACTATATAACCAAGTCAAGGTGACGAATGGCAGACAAGTGCTTCTCAAATATTCAGGTTGCACAGACGGGGGTGGTGTTGGTGGTCGTAGGGGTGGGGGGATATAGGGAGTGGGGATACATATAGTTATCTTCAGGGTGAAACATGTGTGTGTGTGTGTGTGTGTGTGAATGATAGTAAGAGTGTTTTTGCAGTTGCTACCTGCATATAACAATGAACTGGGGCTATAAAATGCATATTTTATTTCATACCCAACCATGCATTCAGTGCATTGAGCATTCAGTGGGGGAAAAAAACCTCTTCCACCCCATCCTGTTCAGTCAGACAGCTGGAAACAGAATTCATCCGATTTGTTCAGCTGCTTTTCCTCTCTCACCTCACTCCCTCATTCCCCTCCATCATCCCCCCCCCCTCTCAGTGTCGTAATAGGACCTG
Organism: Pangasius sanitwongsei; assembly: GCA_037576675.1. NCBI lineage: Eukaryota > Metazoa > Chordata > Actinopteri > Siluriformes > Pangasiidae > Pangasius > Pangasius sanitwongsei. Next base: position 2,583,797 of record CM075013.1, on the reverse strand, counting down.
CAGGAATCATTCAAAGGCTGGATATAATTTACCGCTCATCGTGCACAATGCACCCACACCCAATCGCACAAGGTGCCCTGCGGATGAACTAATCATACTTGAAATATTATTTCTGCTTCGTATTTCTCCATTTCGTGAACAGCCTCAGTTTTATGGAGCAATAGATTTAATCCCTGTCTGTGCATGTGTGTGTGTGTGTGTGTGTGTGTAATAGTGCAGATGAGCTGTCAGGGACGACGTTGCATGTTTATTACTTACATTTGGCTATGTTGTGACAGGGACCTTCGTCCTCCTCGCTAATTTCCTTTCTTTCTTTTTTTTTTCACAGCACCTTCACAACACCTTTAATCTCCCCAGAGAATCCTTTCTACGTGCAAATGAAAGTGTTGGCTACAGATTAGGCGACAGAACATTCCTGTTATGAAACCAAGGCCCGCAGTTGATAATGCACAAATCCGCTGAGCTTCTCTTCTCTTCCCACATGTGCTCACACCATTAAGCTTCCAGGATGAGCAGCAAAGCTCTTGTTAAAGCAAGCAACTGTGCTTTAACGTGCATAAAACCACCGTAGGGAGCTGACCACTGGAATTAACTTGTTTTTTTTTTTTTAAAAAGAAAGAAAGAAATTCAAGCACATATGAGACATATACTCATAGTAGACACATTATTATTTGTGTAACTGCACCACCTTCTATAAAATCTTCATCACTTCAATTTTTTTTTCTTATAGCACTTTTAATAGTAGATATTGTCACGAAGCAGCTTTATGGAAATCCAGATGTAGTTTTAGTTCCCTAATGAGCAAGGCAGAGGCGACAGTGGGACGACATGAGGAAGAAACCTTGACTCAATCTGGAACATCTCCTCTTCTGGGTGACACCAGACGGAGGGATTATAAATCATTACATTTTACAGGTGTAGAAGAGCGACAAAAATTGTTACTGAATGTCTGAAAGTGAAAGGATGTCAGGATGAGCAGATTAAGAGTCTTGGACTAAGTACAGGATATTCATTATGATTACAGCAGTAGTTCTTAAGCACAAGAAGTACTTCATTAAAGGTGGCATTCATGTTTTGGTCCTGTTGCCCTGTTTACTGCAATCAGCTGTGTTTCCATAGACAGGAAAACAGAGAGAGAGAGAGAGAGAGAGAGAGACAAGCAGCTGGCACCGAGACAGATTGTGTGCCAGCACCGTTTGTGGGAAAGTGACAGAGATTTGTATGTAATGCTATTGATCAGGCACCACCCCCATTGATCTCCGGAGAGACAGCGGTGGTCTGGATTAAGAAGAAAGTCTTTTAAACCTGTATGGGGCATTACATCATCAAAGCACTCCCGGGGCCTCATTGGCCAAACATGGTAAATGGATTTGGAGTTAGAAGAGAAGGAGGAGGTAGAAGAGAAGGAGGCATAGGAGTGGGGAGGGGGAATTGACTCGATTACAGGAACATCATTTGGAGAAGTATAAATCAAGCTTTATTGTTTTGATTCTGTCTGAACGCCGACTCCGGCTCCCTCCGAACGACGCCCACACCTCCACTTCCTCCTCGCAATATCTCTCCGTTTTCTGTTTTCTTTTAGAAGTGAAAGGTTCCCCACTGCAAAGCTGAGTTGTTGTTTTTGAAAATAATTGGTTTAACTGTGGCTCCCGCCTCCTCCGATGGGGAGAGAGAAGCTATGTAAGCATTCTCCTGGGCCCTACTCTTCGATTGCACTGAACATAACTTACTGTGTGTTTGGATTGCACTCCATATTGCATAATACTGAGCTATTGTTTCCTCTGCAGACTCCTTAATGCTACACCAATGTCAAGTTATGCTGCTGCTTGCATAATAATGGCGATCTGGTTTCTGGAATAACGTTCATTATGCTTTGGGTTTTATTGACATAAACCACATTCTTCCTTTGTGTTAGGAAGCAGTACCCCCTTGAACTTTTCCACATTTTGTAGAAGGGATGCATCGATACCATTTTTTACAGACAGAGTATATGTTTTTTCAGTACTTGTAAATACGGAAATGAGTACTCTACTTAGTATTAATCAATCAGGGATGTCACAGAACATTTTATTTATCTGTCTTTATGTTTCCCTGGTTTAAAAAAACAGCTATGAAAAGCGTACATATGCATGTCCACTCACTTATATTATTACGCTTGTCTTTATAATGTTAGCTAGTTAATTTCAAATGCCGTGCATTAGCTAGCTATATTAGTTAGCTGGGATAGAGTAGGGTTGCAGTGGAGAGCAGGTTTTGCTCCACGTCGGAAAAGTGCTCCTGTACAGCTGTAAGAAAAGCACGTTTTTGTTTTTGTTTTCATTGCTTCCGAGTCCGTCATTTTCAATAACCGATAGCAGCTGATCGTCAAGACCAAAATACTGGGTAAGAGCTGTTACTTTCACTCACTTAGCATCATGGTGAGTTTTATGTTTAAGATGTTTTACCAGGTTGGGAGGCATGGTGGCTTAGTGGTTAGCATATTTGCCTCGCAGCTCCAGCGTGTCCCCCATCCCCTGAGTTGCCTGGGATATGCTCCCCCACGACCCTGTGTAGGATAAGGTACGGAAAATGGATGGATGTTTTTATAAGGTTACTTATATTGTAGGAAGACTCTCTGTAGTCCCTCATATTGATATTTTCAGAGAGCTCAGTTTGCAAGCTGCTTTGATTGCCATCATTCATCATGAAATACATCAGATAGCAGTCATTTCACATTGCCTGTTCATTCACACAACAACATGTACTAGGTTTTACGTAACATATTATCACCTGGTGTAGGATGTCGGTATTGGAGTACGAGTAAATGAGGCCAGTATCAGGCTGATACTGATACCATTATCTGTACTGACACATCCCTATTTTGTAGTGTTACAACCTAGAATCAGAATGGACATACTTTGGATCTTTACACAATATGTCTAACATTTAAACATGCAGAGATTAATTAAACAAAAAAGCAGATATTTGTTGACCCATATCTTTGGCAGTATGGGGATGCTGAAAGTTTGGGATATTTTTTTAATAATCTATAGTTATCTACAAATCACAATTGATGATGATGCTGTTAGTTTAGGCATGAATACTTGTGCAATAACAAATTGTCCATTTTCTATTTGTAAATAATTTTGCAAACAATATTGGCTTTTCTCCCACTTCGATATTGTGGAATATTGTGTGCAGATCCATGCTTTATAATCCCATGTAATCCATTTCTGTTCCCAGATACAACACTCCAAGGGGAGTGAATACTTATGGAAGCCACTACAGGCCACTGTAGTCAGCTGTCTATCCTGGACAGAAAACTCATGCGGGAGAAGACATTATGGAGTTACGGTGTGTCGAAACCTTTACACGTACACTTCAATCTCAGGCTGTTTGTATTTAGTGTTCCTTTGGTAGCCAGGTATTGACTTGGACTACAATCCAGACAGAGATTGAAAGCACAAGAGAGAGAGAGAGAGTGAGAGAGGAGAAAGAGGGGAAAAGGAGAGAAGAGACAGAAGGTAGCTCTCAGCTGTTCACTTGTACTTAAGAAGTGCATTTACTTTCCATTGATTTCCAATGCTTTAGTCAATTTCCTGTCACTTTTCATTGCAAGTACATGGGATCTCAGTTTAGCTGCTTATAAGAAAACAGGGAAAGTCCTGAGGGCCTGCTATTTCAGTCAGTTCACAAAAAAATCCATCCTGTATGGACGTACAGTGGCGCTTGCTGGATTAATTATACTTCCTTAACAAGCTGGCGTGATTTTCTCTGTTACTTTCATACTCTCAGAACCTCAGCAAACATTTCTCCTGAACTTTTGTTGTCCAGCTTCATATAAAAAACAAACAAACAAACAAACAAACAAAAAAACAAGTGAGTGAGACATCCATGCTGGATAGTGAAATGGAAAAGCATCTGAAGAAACTTCTTTGGTTTATAGTACAGTATGCTTTCTATGCATTACTTTTTTGTTTTTTGTTTTTTGTTTCTTTGTAGTTAATGATCATCCAGTTTAGGTCCATGCTCATGTATATACCAATTATACTAATTTTTTTCTACATTAGATGACTAAATCAAGCAGCAGTTCACTGCAATGAATACAATACAAACTTCAGTTAGGTAAGAAATAAAAGACTCCATGTCATGAAGTTATAGGAAAATAATCAACAACATGACAGTGTGTTGGCAGTGTGATGAAATGCAGTTGTGGAGCTGTTAACGCTTCATTCCTATAACAGCATGTCCTGAAGTGTTTTATTCCTTTTATACCACAGCAATTTGCCAATGCAACGTCTCATATTTCTGTTTATTAAAGAATGACACATAGTACTTTTTTAATCCATTTATAGTAACATTTAATGTTGTGGAATGTACAGAAAACAAGTTAGTTCCTGTTCTCACTTACGTTATAGCAGTTATAAGCACTTGTTCCTCTGTTTTACAATCTTTGGATTTTAATAAGACAAAAAAAAAAGTAAGCTAGTGATGTTACAGAGGAACCACAAAGCATAAACTCCTCTGTACTGAACACTTTATCATGTCAAAAAAATGTAAAGATACTATGTTACCAGAACGGAGAATTTGTCAGCTTTATCAAATAGCTCCAGTTTCAAATGTACCTGTATACATGAAGACAAGGTTTCATATCATCAATTTGTTTTTGTTTTTTTTAGTTACGCTTAGATTATGAATGCTTACAGATTCTCCAAACACTCTGTCATGTTGCGTCTACAGCGATTTGCATGTTTTATAGTTTGCTCTGGATGTGGGGTGGACTATATGACAAAAATATCATATCATGATACTTGAAGACATTTCACAATACACAATATGCATCACAATATGAAGGTTAAAGATTCAATAGATGACATGATATCTCAGAATAGTGTACTGTGACAATTTATCACGATATTAGTATTATATCATCAGATTGCTCTGGATATGTGGGTCTGTTAAATGACTAAATGTAACTGTAATGTAAGGATAATACACTTTAAAAAGCTTTGTTAATGGGCATAGCATTGTGCTTTACTATAAACTATAAACTATAGAAGAGTGGGACAGTTGGTGTCTTATTATTAAAAATTCATTTTAATCACTCGTGGTTATGTGTAGCTCTTAATGTTTCTCACATGTTCACTTTTTTCTCAAATGCGTCTCCTTGCTCCTGTTGTCTGGGGCTGAAAGTGAAGCGGCATTCCTTCCTGTCTTCTCTCAGAACATAATCTCCTCCTCACACCGAACATTAATCCTTCCTTATTTCTCTCTCTCTCTCTTTCTGTGTTCTCCTTTATTACTTCCAGGTGTGAAAGCCCGGCTTCGCTCGCAGGCAGATGTGTGCGACCAAAAAAAAAAAAGATAGATAGAAAGAAAGAAGAAAAAAGAAATAACCTTTGTTTGGCTTTGTGCTGTTTTTCAGAAGGAAACATTCGTTCTCAGAGGAGATGAGAAAAGTTGGAGAGAGAGGTGAGGAGGAGGGGTGTGTAAGAATTGTGCGAATGGGTTTTTAGAGAGACAAATGCATGGACAGAGAAGAAAGATTGTCTTTTACAGGATGAAGTGTCCTCTGGCTATGACCGCTAAGACATATGTTAGTGTTGGACAGGACATCTGTGAAGCAGTTCCATGTGAATGTATGAATATGGAGTAAATTCTTCTTACAAGGCCACAAATTTGATTATGTTGGGTCATTTTTTGGCAAGTTGTTGATCTTATTTATTGGCTTTGGCCAGCTTGTGTTTATTGTGCTACGGATTAAAGTCTAGTTTAGTTAAGAGATGAAAGGAAAAAAGAGAGAGAGGCCATCATAAGGAAGAGCATGTGTGTGTGTGTGTGTGTGTGAAGAGAGAGAAAGCAGCAGTGAGGAAGTTGTGATGACAGAATAAGAGGAAACTCCACAGAGAGCATTTGAATGGAAGGTTCCAGAGCGGATGGCGGTCCTCTGCTTGGCGTTATGAGTTTGATGACTTGTCTGTGATCACTCCCCGTACACTCCTGTTTTTACAGCCATTTCAGCACCAGCAGGGCTGCCCATAATTCACCTTCATTTCTCCCTAATTCCTTCCACAGACAGCGTAAGAAGCCACCGTTCTACTCTAGATTCACAGATTCACTGAGTTGTTCATTTGGTGGTTTATCCGGCAAACGCTAGAAGCTGAGAGAAGCTCAACAGGTCAAGTTTGAATAATTAGACACCGGCTTGCAAATTACACACTAACATATCTCGCAACAAATGCAGCACCACTTCAACCGCAATTTGTTAATGTCACTTACAAAAGCAACCTGAATGAACATGAGATGTATCCGCTTGAAAGGTCAAGTAACAGTGAAGTCTGCTGTAAATTGTTGACGTTTATTTAACATTTTTGGAAGGAGTCTCCAGTGTCAGCACTTTGTAACAGTCAGAGGTAAAGCAGAAACAAGGGGTTTATACTTTGCGGTCTCAGCTGCATTTGTTTGTGTTATTAACTTCAAGAGAAAGGAAAATAGAGAGGCTGGTGAGGGAAAGAATGTTTATAGCATCTGTAACATAAATGAGAACAGGAGCCAACTTGTTTAACTATAAATGGATAGAAATTTTGATGTGTCATTCTTTAAGAAATGAAAAATTCTCAATGCCAAATTGCTATGGTAAAAGAGAAATAAAACAATCATCCAGGGTGTGCTGTTTTTGGAAAATAATCAACTTGTGGGTGGTAACAGTAACTCCGCTTCCTCACACCACCCCCACTGTCGCTATAACAGCATGTCCACAAGTGTTTTATTCCCTACATAGTACTATACACACTGTGTGTTAACATGTTTTGTTAAAACTCTTAGAAATGGGTTCACGTTAAATAAATACTAAATACTAGAACAAGAAATAGTTAGCAGTGAACTGTGAAATGTTTGTGAGCGGAAATGTTAATTTATTGGCAAAATCTAGAAAAGGCTGATCCTGATCACTCTAAAGAGACTGCACAGTTGATACTAAGACTGTCTACTTTCATCTGAAAGACAAATCTCGACTTACAGTAACTTTAAGTGCACGCATTTAGAGTCTCAGTACAATCTGAGAGTGGATGAGCCCTTAAATAGCAAGATTAGGTATTTAATGTTTAATATTCGTCCTTATTTAATGGGCAATAGTGGGTAAACTATAATAAAACATACAAAAAAACTTCCATGTGTTCAAAAACCTAGCAGCGTAGTATATGCATATAATATATACTCATATGTACATTGCATTTCAAAACATATCTTATAATTTCGTTGAAAATCCTTCCTCTGTTCTGGTATTTATCTTTTCTTTTTATCTGTATTATCTCCTTATTTTTGAAAAATTCTGAAATTCTTGCTAAAACTGTATGTCTCCCTTAATATGATGTTTCCCTTATAAGCAACTTTATGTGGCAACACAGAAGTAAGCACGGAACGATGTCATAACTATGTGTGTTATTTTATATCTAATTTCATGTAAGATGGACAGGCTTCAGACGCAAAAAGTGAAATACGCTTGAGTGTGGACTATCAGTCTGAGAGAAAAATGACACAGAGTGCTAAAGGAGGAATGCAATTATTATAAGACATGTGGACTCCATCTTCCAATCTACAGATTCAACTTCAATTTCTGAAAGGTTGGAAAGAGGCGAGGAAGATAGAGGCTCTCCCCCCAGTACGTGCACAAGCACACACACACACACACACACACACAGACACACAGACACACACACACACACTGATCTCTGCTTGTATGTGGAAATGGAACAGGCTGATTAATCTCCAACCAAATATTTTAAATGCTGAGTGTGTTGTAAGAGGTGTTTCTGTATGCATGCACAGGGAGGGGAATATCTCCACACACACACACACACACACACACACACACACACACATATACCACTGTCCCTCATGTAGACTGGAATGACATTAGATGCCAGCGCTTGTTTGTGCTCTAATGACAACTAACAGGGGACTGTGGTCTCCATGGCAACAGCCCGGGCTCAATACATCATACCTCGTTACAGTAGTCAAGCGGGGACGTTTGGTCAAAAATTAATATGTCTAGGGAGGACGGAAAGGGAGGGGAGTTGTAGTAGGCGGGGAACAGGGTGAGGGGGGCATTGAGGAATTGCCCCACATTTACTATATGGAGCATTCAAAAAAGGTGGCCTTATTAATTTTAGACCACAACTGCACACCCAAGTGGAATTAATGTGGAATGACCTTGGGTTGATTGTCCTATCTGTGCGTGTGTATGTGTGTGTGTGCATGTGTGTGTGTGTGTGCGTGTATTCATGTGGGAGCCTGCAAACACACTCCCTATGGATGTGAATCATGGACGTGCTGAGGGAGTGACCCAGAATTGCTTGTTAGCCAACAACGTCGCTGCTGAAGAAGCTCCAAAATAACTAGACGTCCTCACACCACAGGATCGATTCAGAAAAGGAAAAAACATCTCCTGTCCCGTGCTTAACACACCTACACCGAGTAGGAATCTATGCAAGAGGCAATTTTCTTGTTACGAGATTATCATCAGATACGAGATTAGTTTTTGCTGAGCATTTGTCTTTTTAGAAAGAGGAAACTTTTTTTCCGTAATATTATTCGTTTCGGGTCACCTCACCCTACTGAATTTCACTGAAATGCAAAATCTCAGGAACGCTAATGACTTTCAAATTTGATTGACTTTTAATAAACTTGTATATTCGTGAGTCAGAGACGTGGGGTGCTCTTAAAAAGAAGGCGCATTGCCTCTAAGGTGCAATAAAGCACTGCAAAAAATAAATGAATAAATAAATAAATAAAAAATAAGAAGGTTGCTCTGATTATGAAGTCGTTATTTGCAGAAACACATCCTGTGTTTATGCATGCACAGATCCACACTATCATTATGAGGTGTCTTGCATAAATATGCCATAACAAGATTGTCTACGCTTATTGATGTAGGGAAATAATGTGTTAAAAATATTGTTTACGCTTGTGAAAGAGAATACGGCACTTCTGCACTGTGACAGGAGACAGGAATGGGGAAATATAGGGCAACATACAGACAAACTCACACACACACACACACACACACACATTTGTCTTACTATGCGCTCAACACCTTGTTTACAGTATAAATTTGCTACTGTGCACATGTTTATATTACTGTTTGTATTCCAGGTAACTACAGTATAGGTGCAATATACACCTTAGTAGTAACACCTATACACCTGAACATCCAGTTATCCAATCAGCCAATCACGTGGCAGAAGTGCAATGTAAAAAATCATGCAGATACAGGTCAAGAGCTTAAAGTTCACATCAAACATCAATATGGGGGAAATGTGGTATCAGTGACTTTGACCTTGGCATGGTTGTTGGTGCTAGATGGACTGGTTTGTGTATTTCAGAAGCTGCTGATCTCCTGGGATTTTCACACATAACAGGAGTCTAGAGTTTACACAGAATGGCGCAAAAAACAAACAAAAAACATCCAGTGGGTGCAAATGCCTTTTTGATAAGAGAGGTCAGAGAAGAATCGCCAGACTTTTTTTCAAGCTGACAGGAAGTCTATAATATCTCCAATATGCACGCTTTATAACCGTGGTGAGCAAAAACTAGACAGATGAAGACTAGAAAAAGACCAGGCGATGTCTGGGTCCAGTTTCAATGATCCTCTGTCCACTGTACCCTCAGATTTCTGTTCTTGAGTGACAGGAGTGGAACCCAAAGTGTGTTTGTGTGTGTGTTTTGCTGTTATAGCCCATTCACATTAAGGTTTGACACTTTGTGCTTTCTGAGATGCTTTTCTGCTCACCACGGGGGTAAAGAATGGTTGTTTGAGATACTGTAGCCTTCCTGTCGGCTCAAACCAGTCCGGCTATTCTCCTCTCGTTTCTCTTTTCATGTATAAAAATACTTACAGTATGTTTATTCTATAAATATTTAACATTGTTTATTCTATAAATATTTAACACGTTAAGTACTTAATCTTTAAAAAATATTTGCAGTGTTAAATATTTATATGATAAATTATTTTATTCATATTATAATAAATAATAAAAATATATGATATTTCTAAAGAAAAATTCATTTTTGTAGACATTAAATAAATAATAGAACAAGTTTTTTTTTAATGCAACACTACTGTATTGCTGGAAAAATGTTGTATCGTGATACATATTGTGTATTATAGAAATACACACGCACACACACAGACACACACACACACACTCACAGGCTTAGCAGACCTTACCCTGCAAATCCCTCCTCACCAGTCAATACTTATTCCATCAGGTCTTTCAGTCCAAGAGGAATGGACACAAAAATGCGATCTAGGCCAGTCAATTGGCCAATGGTACAGCTCACTTTTCTTCTGCAAACAACCTAATTCACAAAGTAATAGGGATCTGTCTTTGAAATCCTATTTCCCTCCGCTCAAACTCTCAGCATGCTCTCTTCTGCCAGAAGTACTTTGAACGCCAATAACTCTACATACTGCTACACAATTGTACGTCAAAATGATTCTCTCCACCAGGCCTGGGCTGTAATTAAAACAGCAGAAATGTACTGAACGAAGCACTGTTTTCACCACACACGAGTTTTTAATATACCAACTCAGCAAGATTTCTGTGTTTTTAATGCTTCATTTGGAAGTGATGCATGTGTCTGTTCTCCCTGCGATTCGATAGCCAGACCGAGTAAATCAAATCGTCCTCTTTGAAATATTCCCATATTCTTTCGAAAATGATTGCTTTAGCATCTGTCAGCTTCCTGTCTCTGCACATCACAGGCATTTAGTGACTAAACCCCCTCTTTGCCTTCTAGAAACATCTGAAACTCAGCTCAGTCTGTCATTTCACACCATGTGCTATCATCAAGGATGATATAATGTGCGACACTTTTAAACAATATATTTTTTTTTTTTTAAAAAATGCTCGGATTTTGAAAGCAGATTGAGGGCGATTCCACAATTGGAGTATCTTGTAACTCTTAAATATCACTTTAATTTGATCCTTTTTCAACATTTAATAGAAGAAAACTGATGTCAGGCAACAATATCTCATGTTTTCACACGGTTTCTTCACTATCAGGCTGCATTTTGTTCTTAAATGAAATGAAAGTAACAGGGTTGAGGTTATTTTTTAGCACAGAACTAGCAATGACACAAAATGTGGTTAACTAGCATCCATGCTAATGGACATTAAGGACAGTCTAAAACCTTTTTTTTTAAATTAACCATTTATACATTTAATCTATAATGTTTTTAACAGGGCTGCACTTTCAAAGTGACTTCGTCAACCAAAATGAACGAGAGTACTTACTCTTCTTCTTCCAGCGATCTTCGTCTGGAAATTCGGATGATGCAACTTCCTGTTGAATATGTGATTTGTGACGTGGAATATTCCAAATATTTCATAAGGTTGAATGTGTTCAGGTAACAGGGTCGAGTGAATGAACTAAAATGGACAGCCTATTTTTATTTTATATACAGTCAGGTCCATAAATATTGGGACATCGACACAATTCTAACATTTTTGGCTCTATACACCACCACAAT
>CM075013.1:2531796-2572185 GCA_037576675.1 Pangasius sanitwongsei | reverse complement strand
TTGTGGTGGTGTATAGAGCCAAAAATGTTAGAATTGTGTCGATGTCCCAATATTTATGGACCTGACTGTATATATTTGTAAATGAGATATCATTAGTATTCAAATAGTACCTCAAATCATGTGATTTTGAAATTTGCAACCACATTATTTGTTATTAGATGATAAAGAAGAGACAGCAGTAGAGATATGTGCTGCCTTCTCTTCACACATATTCTTTAAATCCAGTCACTAAAGAGTTAAATTATTGATGCCAAATGGCATGCTGGATTTCATCTGGTGCCTGCTAATTAGATTGTAATTACGGAGGAGCTTTGCGAGCCTGTCTGCTCTGATTAGAAACACTTTTGCGGCCTGATCTGCCTGACCTTTCTTTTAAAACTTCAACTACTTCAGATTAACCACGGCCGCCAGGGGTAAACACTTAACAAATAGAGGCGTTTCTGAATGAGAGATAAGGTGAAAACTAATCTACGCTGCAAACTTGTGGATACTCGTCATCGCAGAGCAAGAGAATATGAGAAAGAGACGAAGAAAAGAGCATGCTGGAAAGAGAGAAATAAGAAAAGACAGACAGAAAGACAGATGGTGTGTGTGAGAGAGAGCATGTGCAGTCTATCTGTCTTCTCTTAAAGCATTGCAGTACCATAAAAAGATGTATTTATGCAATATTACATCAGACTTTGAGACAAATCTGGTAAGTGGTACATCAATGTATCATGACTCCCAGGTGTGCTAAAGGACCGGTGCTCCAAGAAAGTCAAGTGGGGGAGAGAGATGGAGATGGCCATTTGTTTTTTCTTCCAAAAATCTGTTTTTTTTCTCCCTTAAATCTACACCAAGAGACAGCGTGAGATATTATGCAAGAATGTTGGGTCCAAGTTGAAACATATGATCTCCTTTCTGAAATCCATCTCATCTTTGTAAGTCAGAAACAGAAAATGTTTTTTTTTTTTACTAGTTGTATGCTTGTGTAAGATTCCAGTGGGCAGCTTTTAGTTATTTTAGCTGTTTTCTTTTCAAATTAAGCATCTGACAACACTGGACATTAGCATTTTACTATTCAATCTCGACACCCACACCGACACACCGACACACCCAATTTCGAGTAGTGGATTTAATGGATTTGTGACAAAAACTATTATTGTTTGTGTGATTAGTTCAGGCTCACAATAATAACTGGTACATAAAGATGGTTTGTTAGAATGCTATTATTTTAATCATAAACTGTGCACCAGAGCTGAACATGGACGTGAAGTGGCGTAGTATCCTGAAAATAAATTAATTTGTTAAATTAAAAAAGCTTTCAATTTAAGAAACCTCTGTAAGGCACTTTGTGAACAGAAGACCTGTGAAAGTGCACTATGAACCAGGCCACCAACTTGCTATTTTGGTAAGCTGAAAATAGCTATGTTTATTACGTAGCTATTGAACTTAAATTTATGTCTAATACATCAAATAGTGCTAGACATAAAAATTTCAGCTTGTAATGCAGACATTTCACATCCGTGCCTCAAGTGCCTTACTGAGGATTTCTTTAAAATTAAAGCTTTTAAACAAAGGAATGAGTTATTGAATTAGCTGTGTCTATTATGTCTATTGCAATAGCTAGCTAAAGCGTCTTTTTTTTTTTTTTTTTTGGCGGTAACTAAGGCGGGTAACAAACTAAAAGAAAATGCCACACATTATTAAAGTATATTAAACCCACATTTACAACCTATTTAAGTACCATCAACAAACAGAAAATCTTCTTCAGCTCCTGTTACTTGAGGTGTACCTCAAGGTTCTATACTTGGTCCTCTACTTTTCAAAGTCTCCATTTCCCATCCTGCCTTTATGTTACATTTTGCTGTGTAAGATTGGAATATGTGAACGTAATTTGGAATGCCGTCCACCAGGACCTTCATGAAATAGTGCACATCCTTCTCCCATTTTAAGAGTCAACACTTTTCCCCTTCTTCTTCCTGCTAGTCTTTTCCCTCATATAAACAACCTTGAGTTTTAGAAAGGTATGAGGGTGAGTCAATTGAAAACCATAAAAATGTGACATAAATTAGAGAATCAGTGCATTAAATTTGTGCTTGCAAAAGTGAAAAATGTACTACTGGTCCGTTGTTCTCAATAGCCCCTTCTACTGCTACCTTAAACTTGATACATTTCATGTGGCACCTATTTGCAATAAACAATGCAAGCCATCCCAGACATTGATATAGCCATCCCAGATGAATGTCATGTAAATGTCTCAGTGAAAGAGGTGGAAATACTATGCAAAAACATGGACCTCAAGACTGAGACCTACTAGGGCTCATGTGATTCTGGGTGTAGTCGGACCACTGTGCACTGCTCGACTAAGTCTCCAGAAATACCTCAATGAACTGCCAGGCAATACAAATGCATTACAAGTGCAAAAAATCACACTCCTTGGTAGAGCCCACATTCTTCGAAATGTCTTTACTATCAGACAAAAAAAACCTAAGGAGTCCGGTGGACTAATAAAGCTAACATCAACAATAAGCTGAGAAAACAAAAAGGAATAATAATAATAATAATAATAATAATAATAATAATAATAATAATGTAGATAAAAAGAAAGATGTGGATGACAGAGAGAGAGAGAGAGAGTTAGAGAGTGTTGAGATGCCTGACTGGGTGTTTGAGAGCAGCAGAGGGACGCCCTCCCTCTCGGCAAGACGAGCTCACACGCTGAGGAGTGTCTCTGGCACTCACAGCACACCTGGTCTCTATTATCTCCCCATTTCACAGGCCTGCACCCCCTATCAGGCCGGCCTGGGAACCAGCGCAAACGCTTTCATCCTCCCATCATTAGAGCAAGCAGCCCAGGGTCAGGGCCCTGTCCTAAAGCCCTTCCCACAGCAGCACACAACAAATGATTTTGGTTAAGATTGGGAGAAAAAAAAATGCAGGATAGAGTTATGAAGAATGCTGGAATTAAAAAATAATAATAATAATAAGAGCTAGCTTTAGGACAATTATTATATTAAAACCTCACTGTGGCTCGGATCTTTTCCCAGAGCCGTGTGAAACCTGATACAGAGTTTTGTGTAACCGAGTCTGTTTTTAAACCTAGAACAAGCATGGCTTCCTACAGACACTTAGTCCGGCGGACATGTTACACTGTGAACATTCAGGGATGCAGGTGTAAGTTAAGAATGTTCACATTTAAAAGCACACATGACCTGAGATTTAAATGCGAGCATGGTCTTGTGACCCTGAGTGGGTTTATTCCACTTTAAAGCACTCCTCTGTGTGATGGCTAGAGATATATGGATTTTCTCTCTCTCTTTCTCTGTCTCTCTCTCTCACTCCTGACTTCCACATGTTCAGCTGTTAAATTGCTTTACCAGACCTCTCCAACAATCTGAGAAGCCCATTCAGTAGCATAGAAAGCAAATGGATAAAGACCATATGTGCATGGTCTCTGCATTATCTTTTTTTTTGCATTGGGAAAAGAAACAGCCATAATGAAGTGTAATGATCCACTCTCTTATAGCACCAGATACATTCCATGCATAAATCTCCACAAACATCCCAGGGGTTAAAGAAGTTTTCTCTTATGTGTAGAATTCTCGGTGCATTCTCTCTCTCTCTACAAAACATTGCTTTTAGGTTACTGAGATGACACCTAAAGCGAAACTTTGAAGTGAAGACAACTACATGTCCATTTCTGTTGGAGTGATTTATTTGGTATTGGAGAAATGAGAAGCACAGGAAAAAGATAGACAGAGACAGTTAGTGAGAGAAATAAAGAAAAGGGCAGCCACATTCCCTGCACATATTCTCTTCATTACCGGGGAGAGGGGGGAGCCGATCACTCAATTATTGGCTGCCGTCAAAGGCTAATATTCCTGCCTGTCAGGCCCGATTTTTGCTCAGTTTTGCTCAGACTCCTTCTGATGGAGCTCATTTCCTGTTAAGCAGAACCAGAAGGCACTGTGAAAACTGCGACACCTGATCCTGTATCCAGAAGACGGGAAATGCACCGCCAGTGGGCCAATGGCAGCCAACACACTCTCTTACACACACACTATCCACGTTCCCCGGGGCTTCAGACAGAAGAGCGGCAAAACTCCATGACAACTGTGAAGTTCAATCACAGCTCGCAAGCTGTTTATTTATCCTCCTAACATTCTTGTAGGAATTGCAAAAGGAACACTTCGCTGAACCTCAGTATAAGATTAACTGCATTTTTTGGAGAGCACTATTCTGTCTACACACATTGTAACCATAAGATGGCACATACATTGACGTATATATATCAGGAAACAAGCTTTTCAAGGAAAATATGACATGACAATGATTGTGCTGAGTGGGTGGAGCTTACGGCTTTCATCAAAGTTTTAGATGGTCACGTGGACAAAAGCAGTGAAATAAAAAAAATTTCTGTTGAATTTAATGCTACTGTGTAAGAGATGACAGATGCAATTTATCCAAATACCTGAAAAAAAAAGATTTTTGTGACCAAAATAGTTGTTTCTACCTGTAATGTCTTACCTTAATATTTTAACGTCTTATGTCTAATCATTTATAAACCACTCTTACTAGAGTGGAAAAACCATAGTTAGTAAAACCACATTGCATTTTAAACCATTTTCCTCAAAATTGTACAGTATTTTCATTCCTACTGCTATTCGAAAGGATATTACAGAGGAATTTGCCAAAATATTATACTGAAAAATGACATTTTTTTTTTTACAGCAGTGTATGGTATTAATAGCAATAATAATAATTTTAAAAAAATATTAAATAAAAGGTCTTTCTCTTGAGAGCATCTTCACAGTGAAAAAAATATTTTAATCCTAACAGCATCAAAAGACTAGACTGTTGGTTTTTATTAAGTATGCAAATTTATGTGGATTTAATTAGATGAAAGCCTAATTTGCATAAATAAATGTAAATTATTGAGTTCCAATACAAAAATAATTAAGAATATCAGCAATCAACTCGCAAAGATTGATTGTACTCTCTAGGTTTTTTTTTTTTTTTTGCTACCTTATTCACTTGTAATATTTTATTTTAAACTTTATTGACTGTACAGAAACTAAGTTTGGATTTATTTCTTGCCAATACATAACTTTTTTCATTTTAAGTTGGTAAAAGTATGTTTTTTTTGGTGAAATGATCTTTGTGCTTACTGTGTTTGGAACCGAAATGAATATGCTGTTTACTTGTTTTATTCCTCATTCAGTAAGACCTTTTTAACCTAGTCAGGGTCATGGTGGATCCGGAGCCTATCCTGGGGACACTGGGTGTGAGGCGAGAATACAACCGGGATGGGACGCTGGTCCATCACAGTGCACCGTGCACACACTCATTCGCACCTAGGGAGAATTGAGAGCCACCAATCCACCTTGGGAAGGGTGGGAAGAAACTGGAGAACCTGGAGGAAACCCACACCGACACACCCAAACAGTAACCCAAGCTCTGGATGGACCCAAGGACCCAAGAGCTGTAAGATGACAGTGCTACCTAATAAACTATACATAAATAAATGACAAAACCTGTAAGAATGAGGAATGGGATATCAGACTGGTCAATTTGTCCTATTCGCCCATCACGTTTCCATCTGATCACCGTCTGCTGGCTGTTTTGAGCTTGTTTAAAGCAGAGACTTACTACTTTACCTAATTCAAAACAAGGACTTGTCTTTCCTATTTAAATCTATCAAGCCCTTTGCTGAACGCTGCTCCTGCCAAATCCTCCTCAGCTATCATTTCTCCTGACAGACGAGATTGAATTAGTCTGACCTGTCCTCACAGCCCAAGTTTAATTTGCTTTTGACATCGATATGGAAGGAAGACACAGTGGCACCGAAGCTAAAGGTGCAAGAAATGGAAGAGTGAAAGAGGGGAGAGAGGAGAATCATTCAAAGCATGCGTGGATATGAACCTTATCCTCTCCACCCCACCACCACCACCACCACATTACCCTATTCCACCAATCCAAAATGGTCCCTGACCAAACAAAATGCTTCACTTTTTTTTTTTGATCGCATTATCGCATTGGACTGTGTGTTAAGGATTAGTCCTGCGCATTGGAGCAGAAGGTTTTCTGCTAAGCCAACAATTAAACCGTTAGGAAAAGAAACATGGGCAAAGATTTCAAGAAAGATTCTCGGTATAGGTGAGAGAGGGACAGGACGCAGGTGTGCCAGTAGCATCAAACAATGAATATCAGTAAACAAATTTTTAAAAACAGCCATGATTTGATTGGACTTTTAATTGGACTCAAATTAAAAGTAACACTTCACTTTGAAAGACAGAGGCAGCAGGGTTTAAACAGACAAACTAAATAAGGGCTAACAGCAAATGGGTAACAGACCAATGACAGGACAGGGGCAGAGTCAGGACCAAAACCAAAACAAAGCCACACAGACATGTAAACAAAAGCATATGGATAATGTTCTCACCATGCTCAGAACCATGCTGGGGTCTGAGAGGAGGAATTTGTGACAGTACATAGCTCCAAAGAGAGGTCTGTGGATTATATACAGTACAAGACTGTAGACTAAAGCTTCTGAGGATAATGCTTATACGCTTGTTAAGTGCAGAGTCTGCTACTGGAGTGGCTGTTTAAAACCAAGGAAGCTGTATTGGTCTGTGGTTTTCCTCCAAGTTTCTGTGGGCATAAAGCTGGCTTCTAAGTGGCCAGTGAAACAACAGTGCTTCCTATTTAAAACAATCCCAGTGATCACAGAGCTACATTCCATAAACCTGTGCCATTGCAGTCACTCTGGCTGAAAGAATACCAACACTTACAAAGAGTTCTTGAAGTATTCTTTGGACTTTCTAATGGATTTCTACTTCAAATAAAAAGAAATCGGTTGTAATGGTTGTTCCAAATATGACCTTTAAGGGTTCCACCAGATGGACACCAAAGAATGCTTTATACAGCTTTCAGAAAAGCTGCTGGCCAGGTCATTTTTTGCACTGAAAAAAGAAAAACTGCTCAAGTGACGCTCACACTGTAACCATAACAACACTCTTACCAGTCCTAGCTAGTATCGGCTAACTAACTAGCCTAGCCTATAACCAGTAATACAGTTGAAATGAAGATCGTATATACAATTAAAGTGAACATCCCAAAAATACACAGACTTATTTTTAGTTACGTTGCTACATTGGAATATGGGTAATTTAATATTTTGTTGTAAATGTCCTTATTTTCATTTACTACCAAGACAAATTTTTTCACTGCCACTTTGTTCTTCCCCCATGCTTGTTTTTCTTGCCTGATCCCAGAGCTGTGATTTAATTGGTCTGATAGGCTTTTCTGAAAAACGTGCTCTGCTGTGACCAAAAAAAAAAAAAAAAATGCCAGTAGCAGCACTACATTCTTTCATAAAAGTAACCACATTCTACCCACCTTCCCATAGGACTACATGTTAAAACATGCACAGGTGTTTGAAAAAAAAAAAAAAACAGCAAGCCTAAAGAGGCTCAATTTAACCTTTTTTTTCCCCAAAGAGTGTAACCTTTGTACTTAACTGTACACTATAAATGCTTGGTGTTGAAGCTTACATTGTATACCATAGGGCAATCCATGTGATAATACTTCTTTCTACAACTCAGAAAGAAGAATCAAGAATTTGTAGTACCCCTCAGAGTCCTCTGCAAGTCCTCGGCTCCTCTGCTGGGAGAAACACAAGCTTCCTCATCACCAAGTGGTCTGCTAAGGGGTAACTACATTTGAGCTCAGAGAGGTGGGCCTTTCACCTCCAGGCCCCATGAAGTAAAAGGGGGAGCTCCGCATTAACCTAGGCGTTAACTTAATTTCACACATTACAGCTTGGACCTGGCATTGGCACAATGCCTCATTTGAGTGTTGGTGCCATCTGGTCAAGGGCTGAAAAGGAAGTGGCTTTTCACGCTGATCCGATTAGGGTGTTTTTAATTTATTCGAGATGTACCGTTGCATGTTAATTGACTCAGTATGCTAAGTGAATCTGGATCCCCTTCTCACCAGGATGGTCCTTGCTTTCAGTTCTGATTGGTAAGACAGTGATGGGAGGTATTAAAATGCTAAACTGCCTAGGAGACTCTTAAAACATCTTTTAGCCCCTTTAGAACCGTATGCTTACAGAGGGAAACACATTGCAGGGGATCCACTGGCACGTATCGTATGGAAACTTTTAAACAATACCATCCCCGCAGGCAAGACATATTGGAAACAGGAGAGCTTATGTACAGCCGCTCGGGAAACACGAGCAGGGATGTGGTGAAAAACATGTTTTCAGACACCAGGCCAAATCCCTGCCCACTGACCTTACTGTGGATCCTGTCACTCTACCCTTCTTGTGGTATCACTTTTCCTCTCGTTGTGTACAAATCTCTTAAATCAGATGATACGAGGTGCCAGATGGAAAGGTGCACGAAGCAGATGACGGTCAGGTTGTAAAAAAAAAAAAATAAAATAAAAAAAAAAAAAAATAATAATAATAATAATAATAATACAGCAGTTCTTTTTATTATTATTAAAGGCAGCTTTAATAGGAGAACACATGGCCTTGGAGGTTCCTTCCCTCCTCCCCTTGGTGAGCAGTGAAAGAGGCCCAGCATCCACCCCCTGGTGTTATTCCAGTTTTGTGGAGCATCTCATTTCATACAGAGAGACATCTTGCATTATAATCAAACCAATATGATGCAACTGTGTCACATTCCTCACAGGAATCTACTGGCTGCTGTTTTTGTAATGAGAGGAAAAAATATTTCGGTGAGGGGTGTAGAGAAATTATCAATTCCGTGTCATGAAGTCTGTACCCATTTTAAAAATAGCAGTATATAAAAATGACAAGGTTAAGGGAACACTGTGCCTAGAGAAGCATTATTTTGAATTTTGACAGCTCAGTGAAGATAAAAATACAGTGCTGCTCAAGGCCTTCATCGATAGCTGCAAGCTGCGGCAGATTTCCAGTGTTGCTCATGTACGGAAATAAAAACGTGTCCGTATTGGTTATGTGAGCATTGACCATAAAGCTAATGTCAGTGACAGCAGGACAGGAGAACCCATCTGATTGTAGTAAGCGCATTGCAGAACTGAAAGCCTAATGTCCACCCTGAGGTTTTCATACACCATCTGGAAGCATTTCTGTCATATTGATTATATTCTGTCTATAATCAATAACAACCTTATTAAGCAGTTAACAGAACATCAGCTCAAATCCAACACTGGAATGTATTTGAGTGGCGGAGGTCTGAAAAGTACAATCTGTCCTGAAATATGTATCTTAATCAGAAGTAAAGTTTTAGCATTTTAAAGTGAAAAGGGAGAAAATCTAAAGCATTTGAAGGTTTCACTCCAATTCCACAAAAAGATGGCCATCTACCTTTACATTTATAACCCAACCTATTTACCAAAAAAAAAAAAAACACATTACTGACAAATTGTAAAGATCATTTCCTCCAGGTAGAAAAGAAAAAAGGTGATTTTTAAAAAATTATATCAGAATTTTGACTTATCTCAAAATTTTGATTTATTAGTCAATAAGTTTTTAGAGATAATGAAATTTAGAGATAAGTCGAAATTTTGAGAAGCTAAATTTAAATGTTGAGGCAGTAAGTCAAAAAAATTTGAGACAATAAATTGAAATTGAGAGAGAATTGATTTTGAGACAATTTTTTTTTGATAAAGTGAAAATTTTTAGATAATAAGTCTATAATTTAGGCCATACTGCTGCTGCCAAAAATATAATAATAAACATGATATGTAATTTTTTTCTTTTCTACCTGGTGGAAATGGGCTCCCATAAAAGAATATGATTACAATGAGAAAGTTCTCACACTAACATCATTTAAGAAATAATCACTAACTGATTCACTGTTTTGTTGCTAAATTTCTTGGTTTTTTTTTGTCTTGTTATGAGATCAATTAAACATTTTTAAAACTTTGTGCAGTGTCATCTACACAAAGTGTCTAAGCACTCTTCTCTGTTTTGATGATGATGTGAGGAGCGCAGCAGACATTTGGTCAGCCGGGATCTGATTATAAACTGAATTGGTTAGGCTTATGTCCATTATGCTACAGCATTTATCTATCCAGCAACATTTTAGACATGATTAAACAGACTGACCATTATTACCACTGCATTTGGTAATGTAGTCCTTACACAACATGATTTTTGCAGACAGATACCAAGAGACTAAGACAAGGTTAGAAAGTAACCTTAATAAAAACACTTTCAAATTGTTTTGGTGCAATATACTGTATTTATGTTTTTCTGTCAAAGAATTGGGAAAAAAGTCGAGGAGGTCTGGGGTGCAGTCGGTGTTCCAGTTCATCCCAAAGGTGTTCAGTGGGGTTGAGGTCAGGGCTCTGTGCAGGACACTCAAGTTCTTCTACTCCAACCTTCACACACCATGTCTTCATGGAGCTCGCTTTGTGCACAGGGGCATGGTCATGCTGGAACAGGTTTGGGCGTGGCCAAAATTCCAGTGAAGGGAAATTGTAAAGCTACAGAATAAACAGACATTCTTTCAACTCTGCGGCAAAAGTTTGGGAAAGGCCCACATACGGGTGTGATGCCACATACCTGGCTATATTGTGTATATGCACATGCATATACATGAAATGAGATTTCATCACCGTCTGTTGTCTGACTCCAGTCTTTAAAATAGAACCTGATTTTAAGCAATGTTGTATTTGAACCTCTACAGATGTCAGAATGAATCATATAACTTCCCGCTGAGATTTTATTGGTTCGAAACGGTGATTAGCCTCAATTAGCTGAAAACAGCCACTTCTAATTAGTGGATGCACATTTTGTTCTTAATGTGATTCAATTAATCTTGTCTATTGTCCTGACCAAAGAAACCTTCTCATGTGATTCTATTTTTATTTATAAGACAAAAGAATTAACTATGAGAAAGTGGCCAAGTGCACCATTTTAATAGCCTTTTTTAAAATTAGGCTTGGTTATAGTTTCAGTATATAATAATAATAATAATCATCCATTTATGTAGTGTCTTTCTAACATCCTAGATTGTTAAAAAAAAAAGACACAGAGAGGAAATCTGTTTTGAAGAAAAAAGAACAAAGTAGGAAAAAGTTGTTTTTTTACATTTAAGTTGACTCTTAATACAGGATAACGACTCTAGCAGCTGAATTTTGAACATGTTGGCATCTATTTAGAGTTTTACCTGAGATGCCAAAGAAGAGAGAACTACAGCAATCTAAGAGTGAGGTTATGAGAGGTAATAAGCCAGGGTTTCAGCATCTTTCAGGCAATGTAAGAGTCGGAGCCAGGCGATGCTGCGATGCGTTTTTAGCGAGTGACCTAATATGGGGTTCAAACAAAAAGTGTGTTTTCAAAAATTATACCAAGATTGTGAACATTTAGCCTTAGGTGGATGCTTTAAAAGTGATGCCATTTATATAAACTGAAAATTCTGTAAATAATGTTACAATATGCACCTCAATAAAAGAAAACTATATTCTGAATATTCAGAATATTTACATTGATATATTTACCTCATTTACCTAATTTTTTTTTACTTACTGTATACTAGCATATATACTGTTGTTCAATTGTGAAACACTGCAATAGTATTTTTTTTTCCCATAAATTACTTCCCGTTTATTTCTGAAACTTAGCTAGAGTTTGTGTAAGAATGTGATTGAAATTCGTCTCACAAATCAGGAAATAAAGTCAGGAGCCGCAATGCATTTATGCTCATACTTTTTAATGTATCACAATGAGCAAGAAACATACTTGATGAAATATTTTCAAAGGAGTATATTCAATTACCATCTACAATCAACTTAACTAGGACAACAAGGTTTTTTGTGACAAAAGTTTTTCTTTAAAAGTCTGAAGTTCCATGTGGTTTATGTATGTTAGTCTCCATGTAATTTGGTACAGTTTGGAAATCTTCATCATATAATTACAGTAACAAAAAAGCTAACAAGACTACAGTATAGAAAAGACATCAAGAACAACATTTTTGGTTTAACTTGCTCTTTTTTTGTACATTGCAAGGCTGTTTTTTCTACCCTCGGGTGGGCTACCTGGAGCCACTGAGCCGTTCTTGTGAGGCTCAAAGGAGGAATAATTCAAGAAAATAAAAATAAAAAAATCAACCAAACAAACAAAAAAAGCATTAAAAAAAACTGTGGCACCAGGAGTCACGAAAGGAACAGAGAGCTCCATGTAGCAGTTTGTCTTTGAAATTGGAGCTCGTGGTTTTTTTGTTTGGTTGCTTGTTAATTTTGGTTTCATTTGCTTTTTCGTGTTTAACTGCTTCCTCAGGAATGACAGCCAAGAAAACCCCTCACACTCCTTGAACATCGAGTCCTTTATTTTTCAATGGTTTGATGAGATTTTTTTCCGGCTGACTCCAGGTCAGTGCTGTCCGTCGGCGAGACGAAGAAATGAAACAGGTAGCAACACCATGGACTGGACGAAAATAGAGACGCGTGGTACTGTCCATCCTATGGATTTTATCCACAATTCCGAAGAAGGGCTGATCCAGCCACTTTCAGAAGTCACCAGGTTTATTCCTCTCTGTTTTCACATTCTGTATGTCCACTGGTTGCTGAGTCTGTTTCCGTAGGCATATTGTCAGTAATTAAATAATGACTTGATATCAAGAGGTGCCTCTGATTATTTTTCCTGCCTTTGGCTCCCATCCCCAGTTTTGACAGCCTTCCTAGACATTTTAACGACATTTTCCAAAGCTTCCCAGAGTTCGGTTCTCTTTGTTTTCCTTCTTTGTCATTTAAAAAAAGTTGATGTCTTCTTTAAATATATCTATATCTGTATACATGTTTCTTCACAGTGGGCAAAAAGGATGACCTCTACAGCAAAACCTGCCTTCTGTCTCTCTATGCAAAGTGTCCAAAAAAAAAAAAAAAATCAAGTATCCCAATGAGAGTTGATGTATCTCAGTCATGTGTTGCGTTGTGCCACAATAAATATACACTCATCAGGGGCACCAACTTTTCATCGGCATTATGCTTTGGCCACATACATATATTTAATGACGTGAATAAAAAAAAAACTGCTCAGTGCTTCAGTATCAATTTCTCATTACCAAATTATTAGGACTTTCTGGAGGAAAAAAAAAGCAAACTTTCCCTTGTACTGAAGAAACAGCTTTGCAGTTTTGAATGTTTTGGTGTGAAATGAAAGTGGAGAAAAATAATAAAATACAAAACTAAATAAACTGATATTGGCTCCTAAAAAAGAAAAAAAAGAAAACAAAACACACACAGTCCATGCTGGCAGAGTTGATTGTGAGGATCTGAACTTCATCCCTCACAAAAAAAAGAGCCCATTAAATAAAGAGAACACTTTGGAAGCAAGAGATCAAACATTGTCGAAAAAGACAAATAGAGGAACATTGGTACACCATTAAAGTGGCCAGGTCTTAGAATAAAAAAAAAGTGATTGAAATTTAAAGCTGGTGTTACAACGTTAATTTATGCATACAACAAAAAAAAAAAACATCAACACAAATTAATATACAGAAAATAAAATACAAATAGTTATATGAAAATAATAAATGTCCGACATGATTTGAAATGAAAGTCGAAGCAAAAAGCATTAAAAAATAAACTATACATCAGAATTCTTACAAATAATTATGGAAAAAAAATATTTTAGGTAACAGGATTGAACAGAAGTAGCAAGCTTTGCATACCAAAAAATAAAATAAAATAAAATAAACGACCAAATTTCAATAGCATGCAGATTTTTTTTTGAAACACCAAATCACATTGCTCTGCAAGACGTAACACTCTAACACACTTCCTAGATTGCAGCAATGTACCATGTAGGCCAAAACACTTGCTGTACAGTTGTGGCCAGTTCAAATGAATCCTTTTTGGTGAAAAAAAGACTATTAAAAAAGAAAAAGAAACTGGGGAAATTTGGATTAAACAGAACCATTTCCATTGACCTCTTTGGACAAAAAGGTAAGAATCACCATCCAACATATTAATAAATAAAAACACTGCTGCTTTTTTCCAGTCTTATAACGCTTTGGAATGAAGATGTCCCTTGGAAAAGCTGTAGTAATACACACCAAAAAAATTGGCTTTACACCCTGCAGAAACCTGGGGCAGGTCCCTACTTGATTTTCCACAAGGGGAGGCCACCATTCCACACTTTATTTCTTTCTCAGACTCTTTAAAAGACGGAGAGGCATGATGACACTAGACCAGTGAGACATGTTAGGACCAGATGCATTACAATATGTACATTTTTGGTTAGCCACTGTTACATGATGATCTATTTCAAGTGTGCAAACAGCCTTAACTAGCTGCAGGGACGTGAACTCCCTTACACGACTCCAAAAACGGCGATGTTCATTAACCCATGATGGCGGAATTACAGTCATTGTTAATGTGGGAGAAAATAGACTTGTACTCAAATTCAATATAAAGATGCTGTCATTTCTTAAGAAATCAGATGCGCTATTTGGAATGCACTGCTCTTTACAAACATAACAGATCATTGGCTTTTTGACATTGGTCTGTTAAAAAAGAAAAAGGAAGAAAGAATGAAAGAAAGAAAGAAGGAAAGAAAGAGAAAGAAAAAGAAAACAATAAAGCCAAAATGTCCTTTGGAACATATATTCACAGTCTTCAAAGTTCCGTTTTTGCAACAAGAAGAAAAAATGTCGCAGAGGCAGGGAAATGGTTTACTTGGTTGTTGTTGTTTTTTTTTTTTTTTTTTTTTTAAAGCTTAGCCAAGAAGTAAAATGAGCATGCATCTAGGTATTCTTCTTTTTCAAAATCTACATTAGCAGCAAAACGTATGTCCTCAGAGACCAGACCTTATACATTTTCTTTAAAAAAACAAAAAAACAACAAAAAAAAAAGGATCTCGTGTGACAAGAAGAGTTAAACAAAGAGATTCTCCACTTCTATCTTACAAACTGCAATGGCTCTGTAATGGTGCTACTCCACAACGCAAGGACAAATGTCCTTTTTTGGTTTTTGGTATTCTTGGTATTTTTCTACGTAAAAAAGCCACCTGTCTGCTTGCAAAGAAGCAAAGACGGCAACTCTGATGCGTACGCCTTTTATTTTAAAACTTTGTTTTCTTTTCTTAAAAACTGCAACAAATTCTCAAGTATAAAGAAGCCTCTTTTCTCATCTTTATGCACCAATGGTGAAAGTGTTTAGTCTTTGGATTTTCTTTTCGTTTTAAAGCGTGAGAATTATTATTATTCTTTTTCTTGTATGACAACAACAACAAAAAAAGAAGAAATAATAAAAAAAGAAAAAAAAAATTAAAGCCCATAACAGACTGCAGCCACACTGCATAAAATACACATCTGCTTTGTAGTGCCAAAGGAGAAAGATCTCCGAACCTACAAAATGCAGTGGAAGCAAAAAAAGGAAGGAGAGAGTAACACACACACAAAAAAAGACAGAGATAAAGTAAGTCGAGACGTTTGTAAGTGCACAATAGGTAACACAAATATAAGTGAATAATAATTTTCAAAACAGATCTCTTTTCCTTTTTTTGGTCAGGTGCTGCACCAACCGTCAAAGGAAAGAAACCCCTCATGAAACCAAAGGGATTCTGCCGAGTCTGTTGGTGGCAGTTTGGGTGAACAAAATCCAAGATGCGGATTTGACTATACTGAAATAAAGTACAGATCAGTTCCTGCTCCTTAATCTAGTCTATTGGAATGACCAAGACAACATCAAATGAAGCGCTTTAAGGTTGGACAATACAAAAGCTAAATGTACACAAAGATTATTCAATCTACCATACTGTTTAAATTTATTTCCAATGCAACAATCTACTTAACACGAAAAATGTTTATATCAATCATAAATACAGGTTTTTTCTTTTTCTTAAAAAAAAAATCCCTCACTGCATTTCTTGTTTGGGTATGGTGGGAGAGTTTTATATCCCATTTAACAGAATTTTAGCAGTTTAGCTACCCATTTGGATTCCCAGAAAGCTCTGTCTTAGTTCATATCACTTTCAAAAGAATTTCTATTAAAAGTAATACAAAAACAGAAACGTTTTCTCATTTGTCAGGAACGAAATGAATAAAATAATGTAACATAAAAAAGGTTGTGAGCTGTTGACCTGAGAATAAAATAGACATTACATCATTCTTTTTTTCATTAGCAAGCCATTGGTATTTGAATGCTTAGATAGCAAGAAAACGGTAAGACTATTCTCCCATACAGTACATACTGGCTTTGTGTGACTGTGCTATTAGGTGGACGTACCTATGCAAACAAGGTGTGCATCATTATCGCGGTCTTTGTATAGACAGAATCTGGGGCCCATCTGATTTTTGTGGTTTTGAGGCAGTCCTTTACAGTGCAGCACTCCCTTAGCATTATCCACATGTCAAGCTGCAGTGTTCTTCTTTATTAATTTAATATATGTGTATACATATAGCTATATACCTAAGTTGAAACAAATTAAAACCAGCATGTTCATATGGGAAAACAATCCACTAACATTTAAATTTTTGGTTACAAGCTTTGGAATTGCAGTTAGTCTTTACACATCTTTTTTTTCTGAAATTGGTTCGTATACTTTTAAACATATTTTAAACATCGCCGCTTTTTTTAGCTTTTGTGTTTTATTTATTTTTTTGTTTTTTGTTTTTTAAAATATCGTCCATCGTTGAAAGCTCTTTTACAGTCTGATGGAGTCTGTTCCTACACTAGCCATATTACTACTACAACTATCACTGTCTTTGAGACAGCTGGGCTGCTGTGGCTCCTCTGCCAACCTGCCCAGCCTGTCTGCTGATTTCTGACTGCTGTCAGAGTCAGATTCGTCGGTAAAGACGTCTGTTGGTATCGAGGTCTGAACCCCTGAGGTGCTCAATGAACTTGAGGTAACCGTTGAAGGTGAGGATACTGGAGGAAAAGAGGATGATGTCGAAGGGGTGGCATTGGGCTTTCCAGCTAAAGCTTTAGAGAAAGGGGCCTGGGGCCAGGGTTTGCTGGCAGCGGTGGTGTTAAGTGTGGCAGCTGTGGCAGAGGAGCATGAGGATGCAGACACAGATGAGGATGGCGTGGTGTTTGACGTCGTTGGCGGGGGGGATGTTGCGGTGTTGTTTGGGTGGGTAACAGACTGCGAGGTAGATGCGGTGTTAGGATCGGGGAAGCAGGCTGAAGAGTGAGGTAATAAACTAGTAGCGTGCTCTTTGGCATTTCTGGCTGATCGCGTGATTGTTCTGTGTTTGTGCAAGGATGAATCCAGGTGTTGACTAAGTGCTTTGTCCCCATCCAGAGTGACATTACATGCCAGGCAGTCATAGAGGCTACCGTCAGCTATACTGCCACTGCTGGGGACTCGAAGCAACATCTCTTGCAGGTTTGCCACAGACTGACCAAAAAAGCAGATTGACTTCAGGTGGCTGATAGCTGCTTCCTCCTTGCTGAAAACAGTTTGACACTTGCGGCACGCCAGCCGATACTGAACTTTGGGGACAATGTATTGGTCAAGAAGGGGGTCTGCACCTTTACCATCCACTTCATGCTGCTCAGGGGGTAAGTTATTATGTGAAGAGGTATCAACTGGGAGAGTGCCTTTCTTCTCCTCTGTTTTTACTGGATCTTTGGCAGAATCTTTGCGGTCCACCGAAGGCTGAGAAGAAGCTGGGGTTTGGCTTGCTTTCGGTTGCTGGATTTGCTGAAGCTGTCGCTGCTGCTGCTGAAGTGCTTCCTGCAGGCTCTGCTGATATTGCTGGTAATGCTGGAGCAGTGATCCTGGTGATAACCCCATCAGGGCTTGTGATAAAGCTGGGTTGTAGGGGAAAAGACTTTCCATACCATACATAGGCTGAAGGTATCCACCTTGAAGTGCCCCTGGAATCTGAGGGGCATAATATGGAGAGAAACCTGGCATAAAATAGGGCAGGAACTGGCTGGTAAGCAGTGCTGTTGGATCTGATGCTAAAGCAGCCTGCAGAGCTTGAAGCTGAGCAGGATCAACCACATATTCCATGCCAGGAGTTGGCATTGAGGTGGCTGGAACAGCTGTGTCTGGTTTTTCTTTCTTGGCACTGGCAGCAGAAGTGGAGGGAGCAGGAGTACCCGCAGTTGAGGATGGTGTGGAGGGCTTCTCGACTTTTTCCTTGGGCTTTTCTTTCTCCCTGGCTTTCTCAGTTTCACGCTCTTTGAGAGGATCAGCCCGGGGGCCTAGTTGGGTGGTCAGGGAGTTTGATGTGGGTGTGGTAGTAGTAGTTGAGTGGGCAACAGAAGTGCTGGCCTGAGCTGGGCTGGGTGAGGCCAAAGAAGAAGAAGAGGGGATCTTGTTGGGTAAACCAGATGTGGGGAGACTGGGTGAAGGTACACTGGCACCGGACATGTTTAGCATGTTTGGAGGTTTTGGAGGGGTTAAAGCTAAAGGAAAACAACACAGAAGGGAAGTGAATTAATAACGATCATCTATGCATCAACACTAGACAAATAACCGATACAATCAATTTCACAGCACACAAAAAAGGATACATTGAAAAACTAGTTATCAAATAAGTCAATATATGCATTATTGTGTATGGTGACATTTTGAAGGCTACCAATGACATACCTGAGTTGGTTGAGTTAAAACCTGGAAGGGAAGGGCTTCCAACCCCTGGCAGGAGAACCGGAGGTATTCCTTGCAGATTTGGATAGGCCGACTGCAGATTGAGGGCTTGCAAGGCTGGACTGTCAAACATCCCTTGTTGCTGCATGGCTTGTTGTTGTGCCAGACCAAGAACCTCATTGGCTTTCTTGATGCGATCCATCTCTTGCTGGGCCATTAGCTGACGAACAGTGGCTGGGTCAAAGTACTCTTTCTCTTTGTCAAGCTGGCTTCCAATAGTCTCCTTCACCTTGGAGATGTGTTGCTGGGAGAAGATGTGATCCCGCACTGAGAGACGTGCACTGTATTTTACACCACACAAGGTGCATTCTGTCTTAGGTCCCTCATAAGAAGTCTGGTTGATTCCAAAGTGCTTAGCCATACTAAGTTTAGCTTTCTTTTCTTTAGCACGAGCATTCTGGAACCAGACCTGTACAACTCTTTTTGGGAGTCCAATATCATTGCCGAGTACCTCACACTCCAACATTGTAGGAGTCCTATAATCACTGAAGCAGGACTTAAGGACTTTCAGCTGGAGGTTAGTCATCTGAGTTCGGAAGCGCTTTTGGCCTGGCCTATCTCCACTGTCAATACTTCTACTTCCAGATGCCCCAGGGCTTGGTGAGCAGGGGTCAGCCAGACTAGATGTTTCACTGTAATCCACCATGTTTTCATTTTCAAAGTCTTTTGCATAATAACTTGTTGCAGGACTCACTAGTCCTGAAGACATCTGGTCATCATTCTCAAGAGATGGGACTGATCCTCCAGTCTTAGACAAAAAATCTCCACTGTTGTGGCTGTGCTTCATATCAGCATTGTCATTGTCTGCATTTGCCTCATCACCGGTAGTGGTGTCAGTAATTGCAGTGTTCACAGAAGAACAATCATCATTATCAAGCTTGTTCTGATCAAAGCTAATATTTACTGATGACATGGTTGGGCTTTCAAACTCCTCCATTCCCTCAACCTTAATCGATGTTGGACTTAAAAGTGCCTTGGGAGACAAGTCCATGGTTTTACTCACAGGTGACAGAGATGAGCACTGGCCGTCATTATTAGAAGAACCAATATGAGAGAAGTTAGCAATATCCTGAGGATCCATCTTCAAGTGCATGCCATCTTGTTCAGATAGCAAACCAGTAAGTGTTATGTTGTAACCAGCACGCTTTGCCTCATGCCAGTGGCGTGAACGGATGTGGGCTTCCAGGGCAGTTTTAGCTTTAAAGAGGGCACGACAAAAGGGACAACGGCGATGGGCTTGAGCTGGCCCAACGGCCCGAAACTGTCCTTTTCTTTCCCTGGCCCTGGTGTTTTGGAACCACACTTGCACCACCCTTTTCTTGAGCCCCACCTCATGAGCAATATGGTCAAGCATCTTTCGGGTGGGGTTAGAGTCTAATAAATATTTCTGGTACAGGATCTCAAGCTGCTCTGGTGTAATAGTGGTTCGAAGACGCTTGTCTCTTTGTGGTTCTTCCCCACTGTTGGTACTATCGTTTTCCCCTGGACTAGTGCCTGCTTTTTCCTCTAGCTTCCTCTTTAGGGAGTTCATGGTGGATGTAGGTGTTGACGGAGAGGTGGCAGAGCTGCTTGGTATTTGTGGCAATGCTCCAGCGAGGAGCTGGCTAGCCAGCAAAGGATTGCTGGGGTCAAATAACATAAAAGGCATGTCCATTGGGCGGTCCAAGAACTGAGGATGAATAAATTGGTTTTGAACACTCAAGAAGTGAAGCTGCTGGTGTTCTTGCCAGTGCTCAAATGAGGGAAAAGCAAGTTTACACTGCTCACACTGGTAGGGAATCATTTGCTGG
Source organism: Pangasius sanitwongsei (assembly GCA_037576675.1). Classification (NCBI taxonomy): domain Eukaryota; kingdom Metazoa; phylum Chordata; class Actinopteri; order Siluriformes; family Pangasiidae; genus Pangasius; species Pangasius sanitwongsei. The sequence continues at coordinate 2,551,806 of CM075013.1, read as the reverse complement.
GCCAGCTGCTGCTGTGAGGCTAAATGGGGATTAAGGGCCAGGAGAGAACTTTGGGAGGGGGTTTGGCTGGTATGGGAGGCAGAGGCTGAAGCAGCACTATGTTGTTGCTGTTGAGAGAGGGAAGGTGATGAAAGCTTTGTGTTCTTTGGGGTGAGTTGAGCCTTTTCCTCTCGTGGTGGTTTTTGTTGTGGAATCTCAGCTGGTTGACTGCTTTCCTGTTTCAAAGATGACTGCTCTCTTGGACCCAGAGATGGTTCTGCAGAGTTTTTGGATTTCTCATCAAAAGAGTTTGATGTGTTTGTGGATGTAGATTCTACCTTCTCAGATGATATCATATGAGAGAATGATGTGGATGAAGGTGGAAGAGGGCAAAGGCTTGAGGATGATGACATTGGTGTGTGACCTGATGACCCAGAAGATGAAAAGTATTCATGTGAGAGATCAACAGAGTCTTCATTTTGACTGTCATATTGCCCTTCCTCATCTTCATCTTTGTAGCAAAGCTTCTTTTGATGTTTAATAAGATCAAATATCCGCTGGAAGACCAAACTGCACTTCTTGCACTGATAGTTCAAGTTAGTAGTGCGAATGTATCGGTCATTGGACAGCTCACGCCGCTCACCATCTTTTGCTCCGTCTCCCTGGTTCTCATAATTTTTACGAGCTTTTTGTCTGGCATTCTGGAACCAAACAACAATGACCCTAGTTGGTAGGCTCAAAAGATTGGACAGCTGCTCAAATTCATCATCTTTAGGGTATGCATTAGCATCAAAGAAATCCTGCAGTACTCGAAGCTGGTAGTCTGTGAACCGTGTCCTTGAGGACCTCTTACTGCCATAGGACTCTGCTTTTTGGGGCTCAGGTGAAGGTGGTTTAGAGTCAATTTTGACATCTTCCAGAGTAGTGATAGGGGGATTGTTGAAATTATAGGGTGAGTCTTTGTTGCGCTGTCGCTCTTTGAAGAGAGTATTTCGAAACCAGTGCTTAATGACTTTCTGCGGAAGTCCTGATTTGTCTGCCATTTCTTTTATTTGTTCTTCATTTGGTGAATTGTTTATGTCAAAGTACTGCCTTAGAACCCTTAGCTGGTCATCTGTAATACGGGTGCGGGGCCTCTTATTCTGTTGCTGCTGCAGCATAGCAGGTGTGAGCTGCTGCTGGTACAGTTGTGCAAGATCAGTGGCTAGACCAGGCTCAACAGCTTGTAACTGCGCAGGAATTTGAGAAGGTAATGACTGGAGGGACATTGGCTGCATCATGAGTGGGGAGAAGAGAGGAAGATCCATTGGCATTGGAATCTGAGGTAGTGGACCCGGGGGCTGTGGGGTTGACGCAGTTGGTGGAGTGAGTGCAGGGGCAGAGACAGGAATATTCGGTGTTGGTACCCTCTGTGGAGGAGGAGGTGGTGGTGGGGGTGGAGGAGGTGGTGGTGGGGCAGGAGCAGCCTCAGGTGTTTGTGGTCTTAGTGGGTATAGCTTGTCATACTGTTCTCTGTATTCCTTAGCAAACCTCTCTAGTGATCTAAATGGGAAGAAGGCCTGATGGATATGCTCCTGGTGACTTTTTAGTATTAATATGTTGGAAAAGAGCTTTCCACAGGCCTCACATTCCAATTTCTCCAGTCCCTCAACAGGGTCCACAACTCTAGTGATACCACCTGGTGCAGACACAGATCCTGTGGGCTTTCTCTGAGCTTTCTGTTTGTTCTCATTGTATTGAATCACCAATTCAAATCCAAAATTCTCCAGCAGCACTTTGGTAGCATTCCCACGAGCATCTGATGCAATCCTCGGTGGAAGGCATCCATTATCCTGATTCAAATTAGCTATAGTCTGTTGTATATCTTTCTTTTCTTTGGACTTTAAATTGTCTGGGATATCCTTTGGAGCATGATCCTCTGTTTTTTCATTCATTTCTTTATCCTTTGGCAGATCTCTGTCCTTCTCACTATGAGGAACAAGCGACTTTGGTTTTTTTTCTACAGGGTGTGAGAGAGATGCACTCTGCTGAAGCAAAGCCATTTGGCTTGATGCCTGGGAGTGGGAATGGGCTTGGTGCTGTTGCTGAAGGTGATGATGCATCAGTTGCTGTTGTAGGCAGCTCTGTTGGGCCTGCTGGGCCTGGTTCTTTTGCTCCTCCAACAAGGAGGCAGCAGAGCCACTTAGGTTCAGTGAAGAACTGTTCAAGTTCATTTCTGGATTCAGCTGGAATTCTGCCCCAGGGATATAGAAAGGAAATAGAAGCTGTTGCTGCTGAAGGGGCAAAAGTGCATCTGCTGTCATTGGGAAGTGCTGGAGTAGTGGGTTGAACAGCTGGGACTGAATGAGGGCAGCTTGCTGTTGGAGCTCTTGTTGAAGTTGGGCCTGGGCTTGCGCTTGAGCCTGTGCCAACTGCTGCTGCTGCTGCTGGAGCTGCTGGTGGCCTCTTGAGGACAGTATGTCAGCAAATTTCTTTTTTTTCACCTCATGGTTCTCAGAAGGTGGAGGATGAGAAGTTGAGTTAGACATGGTCTCAAGGTTCTGAGACTGACTCACCTGGTTTCCCCCCAGGATGCTCTGTGCTGTCTGAACCCCTGCTGGAGAGCAGCCGTTGTTGCTCGAGCTGGTTGTTGAGTTAGTTGATGGGATTGGGCTGGGAGTAGAAGTGCTATTTGAGGTGCCTCCACTTAAACCGCCACTGCTGACCGAACTGGAGCCTCCACCTGCTGCTTCAAGTTTGGCTGCCCTGGCTTTGGTCTGGTGTAGGACAGAGCGCATATGTATCTCCAGTGTAGAGCTCTGACTATATGCGACATTGCAAGTGCTGCATTTGAAGGGCTTATTATCAGGACTACTGGTTGGTTCTGGTTGACCTGTAGTGGATTCCTGCAGAGCTCGTTTGACCTTATGCAAGTGTGACACAGAGTTATAATGTACTAGAAGAATATTCTTCTGGGTAAAAGACTCTTTGCAGACCGTACACTTAAAAGGACGAGAAGGGTCTAAGAATTTCTCCATGGTGAAATTGGGACCTTTCCTAAATGGCAGCGCTCGCTTGGGCTCAGATCCAGAATCTTCTTGTAATGATCCAGAATCACTGCCAGTTGGACTCTGTTTCTCCTCAGGATCACTGTCCTCACCTTCTTTCTCATCATCAATGAGACCTCCCTGGTCCTCTCCAAGTGAAGGGTCACCAATAACCATGAGATCTCCATTCATTAGTAAGCCTCCATAGAGCTGCTGAATATCAGCTTCACTCAGTTCAAGGTGACTGGACTCCAGGTGTTTTTTCAAGGCCTGTAGTGTCCTGAAACTCCGCTGACAGAGACAACACATGGTGGCTGCTCTGATGACATGGTATTGAGAATGCAACTGCAATTTCTCAATTGTCTTGAATGCCAAACTGCACTGGTTGCAGCGGTACTTGTAAACGTGACGATCAGAGACGGGGAGCTGTGGCCTTTTGTTGTGGACCTCATTGAAGTGTATCTGGAGAGCATTGGAGGATTTGAATACTTGATTACAGCCCTTTTTCCAGCAGAGGAATCCAGTAGTGTCGTCTCTTGCAGGATGTTGATCTTCAAGAGGTGACTTGCGAGATTCAATTATGTCTGAGACCAGAGGAATTCCTTTATCAGCTTCAACATCTGTAGCATCTACAACTAGATACAACAATACATGTTAGTGATATAAAAGTAGGGCTTTTTATGTGTATGTAAATACAAATGATTCAATTCTATTTTAATATCTTTACAGATAGTATTCAGAAAAGGTAACAAACATTCACACCTGTCTGCTTCTTTGTGTCTTCAGAGGTCGAGTTAGACAAGGATTGCGGCATGTTTTGAGAATCTTTCTCCGGTCCAGGGACTGGTATGAACATGCTTGCTGGCAGTACCTCTGATGTTGCCACCTGGAAAATAAAACACACAGTGTGCCACATGTTAATTAAAATCCTTTTCAACAGCCACTGATATGGAATGCAGGACAACTAAAATAAACGTTTTAGTCTGGAGGGTCTGGAGGTCTTCCGAATAGATCAGCGAATAACACATCTCAGAAAATGTTTGTTTAATCACTTATTAATCACTCACACATATAAAGGTTTTGTCAATGAAAGGCTTCCTTCCACACAAGTCATCATGTTATTAGTGTTCTTACTTTATTTGCCATTTCCAAGAATTTGCACAGATGATGTTTGTCAAACTCTGGGAAAGTTCTGCTGCAGCCAATTAGTGTGATGGGGCCAAGAAGTCTACCTTGGCCAGCTGAAAAGCTTATTAGAAGCCTAATTAAATAATTCTTTCTCCTCATAAAAGTGTATCACATTCCAGTGAAAAGCTCAGAGCACAAAGTACAAAGAAATTCCCTGTCTTTCCGAACAGCTTCCCTGCTTCTGTTGCATCACGATGCATCTTTTTCCTTTCTTATCCCCTTTATTCCCTCTCTCCCTCTTCCAGAATGGGAAAAAAGATAACAACTCATCAAAATCACTCATTAACCAGCTCCTATTTAACAACAATCAGTGACTGAGATTGGAAAAAGGGCTGGGAGATGGAGCACTGTCTGCTTCACCTTCCTTCAATTAACAGAACAATCAGCCTCTCTACCCGGGCAGCATTTCAATTCCTCATTCCTTCCCATCTCCCCCCTCCTACTCGCCTCTCTTCCATGTCTAATTCCTACTTTCATTCTATGTTTATGTCCTTGTGTCCCAATCTTCTTTTCTCTTTTCATCACACCACCTTCACCTCACACCCTTTCACATCTGTGTGTTAAATAAAAAAGAAATTATTCTAATCATTATATTCAAAATATATTCTTTCCTTCTTTTTTTTTTTTTTTTTTTCCATTTTTTCCACTAATGAGTGCATGATCATAGGCAGGTTTTATGATACACAGAGAATACCGAGTGCTCCCAAGCTTCTCTAAAATATAAATCTTTTTCATGCACAATCATCATGGAGCACCTGACTGCATGAAGGACACAGTCCTCCAGCAGTTACTTCGCTGGTCTTGAGGTTAAGTGGAACTGTTAAGCCCGCTCTATCCTTTAAAATCTGATTAGTGCATGCAGATTCATGCTGGAAAAGAAATTTGATTTTTAATTTTTTTTCTTTCAACCACACTCTCCTCCAAACTGAAAGGTGTAAATTAATGTGGCCAGTATGGAGAGTTACAAAGCAAAACATGGCAGTGATTTACATTACAAAGTGGACTGTTTCTAGACAAGTGCTTCATTAAGTCACGAGAGCCCAGCACAGCCAGTATCCCAAGGTCATTTTTTAATTTGGACTGTCTAATTCGCAAAAACACAGCTCCAAATGGCTATCATCTGAGCCAGACTGAGAATTAATGAAGCACAATTATTTTCATTATCCCTATCTAAGACAGACAGAAAATGATACACAGACAGAGAGGGAGGGAGGGATTTAGAGAGAGAGAGAGAGAGAGAGAGAGAGAGAAAAGACCGGACAAATAAAGAGAGAGCCTGTTCGCATTTTTATGCACTGTCTGCAAGAAATGAGTCACCTATTTCCGAATTCATTAAGAGTGCCTGTCTGACATGAGGGGATGGAGTAGCTTTACTCTCCTTCTACTTGTAAAAAAAGGTGCTGCTTTTAATGTGCATTGTATTGCTCCAATGTGTTTTTACAATGTGCCACTGGTGTAGGGAGACCGATGCATTATCATCTCCATAAAGAAAAGATATTGCTACCTGGCCCTAATAATGTGTTCATCATTTGTTTCCTGGCTGGTGAGTAGAGACGGCATAACGGCATTCAGAGGCACCCTTGCTTTGAGCGATCGGCGAGTGAGCAATTTCACTCCACAGACAAATATAAACATAATTATTTCTCCACTGCAAATATGGAAAAATAGAGCTGTTGCATCCTCCATCAACTCTGCAATAACGCTCCACTGTAGAGTCAATGGGATGCGGTAGGTGATGAAGGTGAGTTGCTTAAAGAAGAAGTGGATTACAGAGCGGGTGGAAATATATTTATTTATTTTTAATTCTTTTTAAAACTAGCGATGTTATAAGCTTTATGCAAATGTCACTGTGTATGCCGCTCTCCATGTGCACAAAATACACAAAATTGTACAGTTATAGGAACCAAGTATGTTGTATGTTTTCTGATAAGGCTATTCATACAGTTGAGTGCAAAAGTTTGTACCCCCATGGTTTCTGTTCTTCTCTCTTTGTATTTTTTCTCTCTTTTTTAAATAAATATTTTTCTGTCAAATGCATTTTGCTTGTTGTCAAGCACTTGCACATGTGCATAATATATTCTTTCCCATTCTCTCCTTTTTTTCTGAAGAGAGGAGGGTTAAAAAAAAAAGGCAGGTTAAAAAAAAAAAGGAAAAAAAATTCAATTCAATTATTTGTCCATATTAATGATCTGCTTGTTCTGAATGGCTCTAGAGTGACCTGCAAAACAGAAGGAATGAGAAGGCAGAGATTTTCTTTCTCTCTGTATCGATGGATGAAAACAATGGGCAGGTCAGTACAGCCGCTTGGGCAGAGGATCACCCGACCAATCACAAACCTCTCACCCTATCAAATCTGACTTGCAATGAGTCAACAGGACGCCTGCAGGCCGCAATTAACACTTTCCAAATGTCATCAATGAGAGGGAAGAAGACGAGACACTGTTTGTTAAGGTGCGGCCGATTAAGAGGCAGTGAGTCACCCTCAAACAGCCGGGCTTGGCCCCTCACACCGTCACCACAGTGGGCCTTGATGTATTAAACACACGGCTTTTCTTATGAAACAGGTAGACAAAAGCATAGAAGGAAGAGGTCGTGTGCTCTGCTCTTCCCATTCATACCAACCTATACAGGATTCTGGGCTTTTTAATTAAAAAAAAAAAGGAAGTCCCTACAAAAGACTAATACCATGACATTTGCCCTAGTATAGTGAATCTAGGGTACTTATGTACAATTAAAGATCTTTATTTACGTGTTTGGAGCAGGAGGTCAAAAGTAAACAGGGCAGAAATAGAAGGACAAGGTGTCTTTTACAATATAGTGCTATACAACGAGGGCAACAAATTAGTATGTGCTTTACTCGCAGACATACAATGTTGTTAAAAAAGACAGGAACAGAACATAGATCCAGTTTACACCTGGTCAATTCATATGTTATGAGTATTAGGATAGGGATTATTTGACATATGCAGGCATAAACACAGCTGAGATTATTTTATAATAGTACAATAGTATAGTATAATAAATAATAGTTTTAAATCTGTTCTAAAATGCATTTTACGTACATGGTGTTTCGCCAGGTCTATCTACATTTGACAAAAAAAAAAAAATTCTAATACATTATGTCATCATTCACATAGTTCAACTGTGATTAATGATTATTTTATAATAAAATTATGGTTTGACTTTTTTTTGGTTTAAATTTCTTTCTTTTTTTTTCACTTTGGCTTTGATGGTTTTCCTACATTACCCATGATGCTGTTCGACTACCTGCTGACAGTGCAGTGCAGTGAGATTTAGCCTTCGCTTCACCTCTAAACAGAAATGCAGCAGCGCTTTAGTGTGTCCAGCACTCTCTCTCTCCGCATCAGATCAGCTTCCAAAGCTTCAGCTTTCCTGCTAATAATGCTGTCAATGCCACTGTGCGTGTCATCTCGTCAATCACTAACTAGCCAAGCCGAGTCTGCACAACTGCTATATATAGCTGCATTGCATTCTGGGACTTTGATTCTAGCATTTGCACCACCATCTCCACTACTTCTAAACTGGAATTCTCATTAATATGAAGCTGAATATGACATTGATAGAAGATGAAAGAGTCAAGTGAGAAAAGATCTTGATCATTAGCAGATTTAGGAGCTGACCATTATCACTTATGTTTGAGACTGTTTTTATCCTATTAATCACCACTGTAACTGTGCTAACAATGCCTTAGTGCAACATACAACTGCTAACTTCTCACAGGAATAACAGAAATACAGCAACAACCAACAGAATCTCTAAACATATCACAAATATTCCAGTATGAACATATTAAAAAGGGTTTGAGGGTGGAGGTTTCCTTTACGGGGACGCAAAATCATCATTTTTGATATAGCTAACATGTTTTGCGAAAAACAATTGAAAATGAGGAACAATGCAGGCATTTGGTTTCCAAATGTAAAAAGCCTATTAATGATTAGCATATTAATATGCATATATGCTTAATATAGAAATCGGATTTCTGATTTTAAAAAATGAAATCCAATCCAAACACAAGCTTGGGAAAAGTGAATAATGCATTTTCGGCATAATTTACTACACACACAGAACCAAGCAAAACCTCTCTGTAGGAAACGGGGCACTCACAGTGGCTATGAGCTTGTCGACGCAGTCCGGTGCCACGCTGTGGAGGTGCGTGAGGTGGAACTGCAGGTGGACCTTGTTGTTAAGGGTGTCCTGGCACAGCGGACATCGCAGCATGGGCTGCACCGAGTGCTGGGTCATTACGTGCATCCTCAGCCGATTCAGATCTGTGTTGGTGAACTTACAGTAGGGGCACTGGTACATCTGAAAGAGCGAGAGAGAGAGCGAGAGAGAGAGCGAGAGAGGGAGAGAGAGAGAATTATTATCCTTTCAAACAGCGTGTGTCCGTGTGAGACCCGCACTGTAGTGTGGCAGAGGCCTGGCACACACTTCAAAGGCCTCTCATCTGTCGAATATCATATTGATTTTCCACCTTTTGCACAATTAGCGATGCAAGACCAGCAAAAACGGGAGAAAAGTAATCTTCAGGACAAGCATGCATAATGCAGAAAGGGCAGTTTAATTCTGGGATTGCGTTCACCTGCATTCTGGCATATTTTCAAGTTGTTATTTGCTTTGTCGCATGATAAAAGCTCAAAAATATTTAATATGAGGTGGTTTCTCTCATGTTACTGTAAAAGCACCTTTCTATTTAGAGGGTCATATGTATTTTGAAAATAGCAGCAAAATATTTCAGGCTAAATGTTAACACAATGACTGAGCACAAACATGATCGTGTCATAATACTGCGTAGCAATCATCTTGCAAAGGTGACAACAAACTGGACAGATATATATGGAAATAAAACAGCACAAAATCTACATCATACATCATTTCCAGGATGTCAGTAGCTGTACTTAGACGGGATTAGTTTCAAGAATTCAAAGTTTTGTCATCATTGTGTTTGATGCAACAAAATTCTGAATCTGTTTTGTCACAAAGTTTTTTTTTTTGTTTTTTTTTTTACAGCGTGCACACGTTTGGACAGTTTACATGGGCAGGTGGGGTAATGTAATTATCACCTTAGTAATAAATTCTCTGGGATCTTAGTTCTGTCCAAATCCATCCTTCTTATAAAATGACTAGTAGAGATAACTCCATGTAACATTTTGATAACGATTAAGTTATATCCTGTGAGAGATTTTGCGATTTTTCTTCAGTATATAGACACTCTCTCTTTTGCTTGGCATTTGCTCTTGTCTATCGTCTTCCACTGAAACCAAAATGAAAGCAAGCCTAAGTTTAAAACTCAGAACAATCAAATATAAGCAACGTTTAGGAGGACGTGTCGGATAACTGATGCTTCCAAAGGTTTTTAGGTAAGTTAATAGCACAGGTACACCTTATAGACATGCAATGCTCATGTGACCTACTAATGATCTTATAAGAAGCATAGGTATAATCAAGTTCATAATAACCAGCATGTATTAAAATGAGGTGTATGAAGTACACATGGACTTTTTAGTGTGACGAGCAAGCATACATTGTGAAGACACACCCATCTCTGTGATTCATACAGAGATCACTCACCCCGTGTGAACTGATTATAATTACTTAAGACATCCTCCAGCAACATTACTTAACAGAAACATGTCTGTCCTAATGTTGACTAATGTTAACACATTTCCGATTGAAACATAACTCTATTTAGTTGATATATTCATCACTCTCACCTGCTCAACAGTGCTCTTCTCAGACGTACGGGGACGCTTGGAAGAGAGAGAGCTCTCTGAAGCCCCGGACCCTGAAGGAGGCCGTTTGGAGGGAACCGGTGACTCTGTCTGATCCCTCTCTGACAGGCTGGATGCTGAGGCTACAAACACACACACACAAACACGCGCGCGCACACACATGCCGACAGAAAAAAGAAAGCATGGTTAATTTATGAAAGAGAACCTTTAAACCTTGGCATAAAATAATAAGAACTGAATAAAGAGGGTACTTTTACAATAATACAAGTGCACAAATCATTACAGAGCCATGTTTATAGGTGTAGCACAGATTGTTCTACACTTTTTGCTGTTATGAGTGGTCTGGCACGCCCTATAGATCTGCACGTCCCAAAAACAATTTATACCCATGTCTCACCCAAGTAGATTTATACCCAAGATCTGCTGCTGCAATCATAAAGGCTGTCCTGTGTTCATCCCAGGACTCTTATTCACAATCTGCAACACTTTGTCTTTATTGTTCTATACCTGTAAACTGGTGATTGGTGCGGCCTGTGCATTACTAGCCCTCTATTTGGATATAATCTAAGCAGAAAGAGCTAGCATGATGTGACCAGATATAACCTTACTATCAGCACCCACCATTCTAGCTATTTCTGATATTAAAGCAATCTTCATTGAAGAAAGTTAGAAGCTCAGGAATAGGCAGCTCATCCCTAGCTCATCTTAAAGAGAATCCCTCATTGTGCTAGCCACAAACCGTCACTGAAGTCTCTAATGTGCTCTGCTAGCTGGCAGAACATTAAAATCGGCTAATCCTTTTAATGCAACCTGCACAGCCATTAACTGTCTCCTCTTCTTCGTCTCCACAGAGCGAGGCCGAATAACAAGAGGCTCAACGCTAAGCTAACGGCTAACACAGTCGAGGAGGTAGGGAGATGAGAGAATAGGAGGGGCACAACACAGAGGCATGGATGAGCTGAGTAAAAATACTCGGGTTAAGCCGGGTGCTTGTAAAGATGCTAAATCCAACAAGAGCTAGGAAGGTACCACGTGTGTGAAGCCTCCGTTGGAAAGGATCCAGTGTGAAACGTAAAACTATAACAGACCCTTAAGGAGGCCATAAAGAGTTAAATTTGGCCTGATTTGTCCACGGCAAATTGAGAGCAGGAGAAAGAGTGTCTGTGTGTGTCTGTGTGTGTGTGTGTGTGAGTGAGGGGTGGACAGTGGGTCAGGGTAAGCCCAGCTGACCATGCTCCTTCTGCAGACATTAAAATGTCAGGTCCAATCAAGGCCAAGGGCAGCTGAGTGCTGGGATCAGTAAAGACCCGTTGCTTTGGAAAGAGTGGCCTCTGTGCACTATCCAGTGTGCCCTTATTAGCGTCTAGTCACTGCGAATCCCATTAGACACAACCACCAATATAAAAAGGAAATGTTAAACAAAGGAACCTCCCATTCACCGCCATTAACCTCTGGACTCTTCTATAGCACTGTCCTTGCCTCTTCATGATCTACTCGAGTCAGCTCACTGGTGCACTGATGCACTTTTTATCTGTCTCTTTGCTTGCTCCATGTTCATCTTCACAAGTCCCCCGTTCCCTACAATCTGTTCTCTCTCCATCTTTTTTCCTGCTTTGTTGGAAATCCTCGAGACGTGTGGAGCTGTTTATAAAGCAGCACATACAGTATGTGAACTAGTCAAGACAAGTAATTTGTCATTTGTTTTTGTTTGCAGTCGTACTGTGAATAGGATGGGACGACACCAGGTGAAGAGGAGGGCACTACTTCACCACATAAAGCCCTGTTAGGACTCCATAAAGCTGATCAATCGCTCACTTAAAAGAAAGACAAGAAAAAAAAGGGGTTTCCAAACCAAACCACTGTGACTAAAGTCCAGCTACTATGTCGTGTTTTCTGTTGTACAGAGACACAAAAGAGAAACGCCGATGCGACACGGAGCAAAACTGGAACAAAATATGGCAGCAATAAAGAGAAGATTGTTGGTTCATATGGTGTGTGTGTGTGTGTGTCACGGTTGGTTTGGCAAGAGAACATGGCTGTGCAGGTCAGATCCATTAACCAAGAAAGACCATGACCAGAACATAAGCTTTTAACAGAAGGATCTCTGTCTCTCTCGTCCTCCCACAGGAGTAAAGGTGTTTGTGTGGGTGATGTTCAAAGCTTCATGTGTGGGCAAGAGATATTTATTCATCATCGTTTAGCCCTAAAAATACAGTGATGTTAAAAAAAAAACAAGCTCATGGAATGACTGGAAGTGTCATACATTGCTCATATTATTGTTTTGTGCGCAATCGGGATATTGATGTTTTTATTACTGGGGCAAATCACAGCCAGGATGTTCACATCTTCAGCAAATTGCCAAATTTTTCCTAAATATCATCCTCTGCTCATACCGAGAACCGCTTGGACAAGAACAATAACGCAGGGACTTTCCTCTGCTGGTGCAAAAGCCAAGTGTAAAAATGAAAGTCTCAAGAGTCAATTAAGTGATTATTAATTCATGGGCCTTTTCCGTAAACTGACTGCTGCTGAGTCCCGTAAGTGAATTGGACTTTGGCACCTTCTCTCACCTCCTGGAGATGGACTGCATTTCTCAGCCAGGATGGGCTGACTGGGTAGGCAGCGTTCTTGGTTCTCAGGAGCAAATAAAAGTGCGTACTGTGCTTTCAGCGTGTGCGAGTCTGCAGCATGAAGGATGGACCAACACTGACTTAAAGTTTCCTTGAACTAAAAAAAAAAAAGCTCTGTGCTCTCTTGGTAATGTGACAAGCTGCATTTTTTTGTCTGTATTTCATCGAGAGAGAGAAAAAAACCCCCCAAAAACTGGCGAGGGAAAGACTGTTTTAGTTGCTATAATGTAAGCGATAACAGTTACCTTACTAACTTGTCTCATGGATGCTTCAGAACTATAAACAAATAAAAAGCATGACATCATTTCTTAATACATAAAAAATTGTAATCGTTGGCAAATTGCTGTAGTATAAGAGGAATGAACACCTGGTAACAGTAACTCTGCTTCATCACACCATCCTGTCATTGATTATTTTCCTATAACAACATGGCACAGCATGTTTTATTCCTTACATATTAAACAATTATATTATCTGTATCCTACACGGACTATTTTTAATGGTTTAAAATACACAGGAGAACAAGGGAAGAGTGTGGACACCACATGACATTTCTCTGGAATGTAGGCTAAGAAAAGCAGAAAATATCCTCTCCTGTTTCACCTGTCTCAGCCGTAGCTTGATATAAAGCTCTATTCTCGTTGCACCACCCAGTAATTATCCTCCAAACCTCACTTTTATCCCTAAACTCTTTAGGACAAAGTCCAGTTCTCGCTCCCCTGATAATTTAAGCCTTAATAGCGAAAAGTGGGTTTAACTCCCCACTGTTGCCAGCCATTCACTTTTAATATCCACGGATACAAAAAAAAAAAACCTCAAAAAAAAAAATCTCATCCCACCTCTGCTCTGTCCCCCCCTCCCTCTTCACATCTTGTCATTTTAATCTACAGGCTGCTCCGGTGCCCTGAGCGACAGAGGGCTATATTCCATTTCACCTCACATTTCTCAGGTAATTACTCTGCATCAATTAATTTCAAATAAAGAAAATTACAAACCAAGGCCTCACTGCAAAAGCAACTTCATACTGAGCCTCATCATATCGAGCACGCTATCCTCGGCGTAAAAGCCGCTAAATGAAAGGACCACCTCCAAAGTGCTCGGTAAAAGAAGCGGCCGTGTAGGCCTACGGGCAACGGCTGCTACAAAGCCAAATTTAAAACCGGGGAATTAAAAAGGAGATATTAATTATCAAGCATGTTATTAATCTTCTCGTGTCTGAGGACACACACACACACACACACACACAGGCCAGTTTATCCATTAACAAAACTAAAATGTGTTTTTTTTTTCAAGACTTGGCCTGCAATTTGTGCTTTTTTAACTCACATTTTCACCTTTCTCTGTTGTTGAATGCACTGTTTGTTAATTATGAATAGAAAAACCATTTAAGTTACCTCTTCTTTCTTCAGAAATAGAACTTCACACTTTATTTCTAATAATTTAAAGGAATGATACGCTTTCAGAGATTGGGACATGCTTACAGGTGGATATATGCATCAAGAAAACAATACAAATTCATAGTTTTTAGCATTTTTCAAACACAAATCAATAAATGAAACTCTCTTTGTTCAGACATCAAACAGCACCCTAATCTCAACTCTTTACCCGTCATGCTAATTTAATGCAATTTATGCACAGAAATATAACTTTATACACGTTTTTAAAATAATTTTATCAACCCGGATATGCATATGGGTGCTAAACATTCTCGACATCACGAGTACAATACAAAATCATATTTTTCTGTTAGTTTATTTCAAATACAAATCGCCCTTCAACGCTGACAGTTTCCTTTTTTATATTAGCAATTTAAAAAGCCATATTAATATAGCCAAGTGACTACTCTGACAGCAGGTACATTTATGACGATTATAACTCACCACTACATGATGTCCCACGTCCATGCAATAGCTCCTATAAAAATCTAGTGATGGACATCAGAGCTATGAAATGCATTTGATAAAGAAAGCGGAGTCTGCAGTAACGACCTCGTGCGTCCAGGGGGAGCTGCTGTACACCAGTGTAATCAGGGAAACAGTCAGTGTCTGGATATTCGCCCTTCTGCTGCTCTGTATACCCCCTTTTTTTTCCTCTTTTACACATACACATACGCACACACACACACACACACACTCCCTTGTGTATCCATTCTCCTGGATTCATACATCTGAGTAAATATAAGAGAAAAGAGATGGAACCAATTTGGCTGGCTGCTGTGTTCGGTGTCACAATCCGGATGACCTGCTCTGCAAAATTATTTTTCCTCCCTTGCTCTGGCTCCAGTAATTTAAAAGTCAGGGACGATGCGATGAAACGAGATTGGGGAGGGGGGTTTGCAAGGAATTATTCATAAACCTCAATTGCTCGGGACCTCTATTCCTCCTTCCTCTCTCCCTCCCTCCCCCCCTTATAGAAAAAGCACCTCTGTCACAGCCCTCCCTATATATTTATGTTAAACACGTCAAATCATATTGTGGCAGTTCCTGCAAGCCCTTAAGTATATTAACAATCGCACTCGTCTTTTTCCGCCCCACTTCATTGCTTCTCATTCTCGCTCTTCCCTCTCTCTCTCCCTCTCTCTCTCTCTCTCTCTCTCTCATCCTCCCTCTGCTTAGGTGTATTGTTAGCTTTGATAAAAAAAAGAAAAGGTCCCTTTTATAGCACTATCCCTCCATCTTACTAATTCTGCCTCTGCTAGGTGAGGACGATGTTTGCGATGAGGCTGTGGCCTTTTCTGAATATTTTATAACAGCTGCTGCAGTGTTTATTTGGAAGGTTTGAATCATAATCTGTAAGTCGCAGGCAACGATTCGATTCTCTAAAATGATTCAATGATTCAGTCCGATTTGATTCTTTAAAAAAAAAAAAAAAATCACAAACCTGCCTTTAGGAATTATTTGTCTGTTTTAGTTTTAAAAGTAGCTTGCTGATTTCACTTCAATGCAAAATAAACATGCTTACTTATGTAATGAATAAAACACTCTGCGTGGTGCCGTTACAGGAAAATAATCAACGACCGTGTAGTGTGATAAAGCGGCGTTATTGTGACCACACTGAAGATGATTACTTTGCTGTAAGTGTTTTATTCCTCTTGCCCCATAATTTGCCAATGATTACAATTTTTATTTAATAAACAAACAATGACAGATCATAGTTTTAATCCGTTTATAGTTATATTTAATGTATCATGTCCAGGAAATAACTTAGTTCTCACTTATGTTATAGCAGCTATAAACAGTTGTTCCCTCACCATGCCTCTGTTTTTCCTCTCTCATGAAAAAAAAAAAAACATAGCTTGTCATGCCACTGAGAAACCACAAAGCATAAACTGATCTATCCTGAATATTGTCAGAAAATGTAAAGTTACAGCTTTATCTCTGAAGGTAACAAAGCACTGATGCTGGAGACTCCTTCCATGAATCTTAAATAAACCTAAAGTAAAATCCTTACAGAAAAAACTTCACCATATCAAAAATTACATGTTTTTATTTTGCAGCTGCGGTACTGTCAGAGCCGCTGTTTTAGAAAAAGAAAACCTTCTGGCCAATCAGAATCCAGAATTCAAAAGCGTTGTGGTATAAATGCCGTTAATTACATCACCATCTTCAGATCAGTGCATCACTTTTTAATCCCTGTACAAAAAAACCCAAAGCAGTGTCTTCATGTCTCACCTTTAACGCCGAATAATTACAAACTCTCTTTTTCTCTCCTGCTGTCAGCGTGTTTAAAAAGCGTCAGTGTGTTTGATGACAAACAAACGCAGTCTTTTAGCAGATGACATGCTTAACACATGCGAGCAGGCTCTCTTGTGTCTTTCTAAATGCGTTTAATGAATTGTGAGCAGCACTGTCAGTTTGGAAAAAAAAAAAAAAAAAAAAAAGACAGCCATCAGATTGACGGTAGCTTTAAAAAGGAAGACGTTGCTGGGTTTTTTGGCACTAATGCTCTCTATCTGACAGCGAGTGTCATTTGCAAAAGCAGCCAGGTTCCAGCGACGAGAGGCAACTTCAATAATGTTAATCACAGAACTTAATAACAGAGCCTGGAAATTATAGCTTAGCAGCGTCTATAACGCAGCGCAGTCCAAAAACAAGAGTTTAGTAAACTGTTCTTGCTCGTCATACACCATCCTCATTGGATATAAATAGAAAAAGAAGTGTGTGGGGGGGGGGGGGGGAAACACTTCCATTAAGCAGTAACCTGCATGTGAGATCACAATGCCGTCAGGTTTCTCACCTCCATCCCCCTGCTCGCTTTTCCTCCCCCTTCCACCTTTCTTCAGACATCAAACGACACCCTAGGCCTGGCTTCGTAACGCTCGTGCTATTTTTAAACTAAGTGTTTCTAATAAGCTGCTGGGAAGCCTGTGAATTTTTCATACGCAAGCACGTCGTTCTCTGGTGAAAACACAGAAACACACTTATTTGGTGATTAGCGACTGACAGGAGTGGGGCCTGAAAGGAATCGAATATTCTTGTATCAAATTGCGTGCCTTTCAGAAACAAATGCAGGGGTCCTAATGTGAAGAGTCATCTTCCCACAGCACCACAGGTATGACTGAATTATTAATCGCGCAGCTCGTTTTAATGCTTTTTACGCCACTTTATTTTATATATTTCACATTATTTTTGCATATCGTTACTTCTGCCCATCAAAGGAAGAGCGCCACTTGCTCAAAGCGCACAAACAGCTAAGGCCCGTTTAATATTTCATTTAAAAAGTTGGAATATCAAAGATGCTTTACAAAGATTTGGCTTCAAACATGGCAAAGAACTTTATTCTGACTATTCAGACTTTCTGCATAAAATATGAATCATATGCAAACGGTCTGGATTGTTTCTATTCTAATTTTCATTTTGAATGATGTTGGTGTAGAAATAGATTACAGAGAGGGGATGAAAGATTTTTCTCCATCTGTAGGATACACACAGCACGGTGTGGTTTGTTTCCTCACTTTTTCTCCATCTCCATTGCTTAATTCACAGAGGATTTAACTAGCATAGCATAGCTAGCATCATACTATACTAGGCTATCATTATGAATTTAGCTACAAGTAAAAAAAAAATGTCAATGATTTTGTAAATATTGTGGCTTACCATAATATATATATAACATTACATATAAAAACTAAATATAAAATATTAATATTTAATATCAACTAATATAAAAACCTGTTGTAGTATTAAAGCTATATAGAAGTATTATTATTATTATTATTATTTAATAAAATATTTAAAATGTACTTTCTATTAAATATAAAAGCACCCTTGCATAAGCGGACGTTAAGGAAAATGTCAAATAATGAGCAAAAATCTGTGTTCAAGGAACACTACAACTACTTTACGATATGAATGATACATGCTAAAGCTATGAACCCCTACACGTGACCTCACACAGTGGCACATGTCCTGTGCTGCCTCTGTCACGGCCGTCAGCGCACATCAGTAGCGTAGCAGCAGACTGAGAGCGACACACTACATTCCCACCTCCGCACACCGTCTCCGCACAATCCTTCTCAAATCCTCGGCCTCCCTCCAGCTCCGCCGCCTCACATACGGCAAAAAAGAAAACCTGATTTACAGTCTGACCTGCCCCCCCTTTACCCCTAACACACCTCTCCATGCAACCTGACACCTGCACCTGCCACCACCACCACCCTCCTCCTCCGCCTCCTCCTCCTCCTCAACAAGCCCTCTTCAAAATATGTGAGGCGAAGTCACATTGCAAAGTGCTGTAAGCTCCGCCCACGAGCCCTACGGAGACCAAACGTGTTTTTGTCACTTCGTCAGATTGGGCTAATTTATCAGGGAATTCCAATGAACTGAAAAATCCTCCAGAGTGAAAACTGAAAAGCTATTAAATTAAGTCTGATTCGAGGAAAGTCGTTTCTAGCTTCCAAAAAAAAAAAAAAAAAAAAAGATGTGGTAAAAGGTGTAATTGGTTAATGAATGTAGGCCGAGGATAAAAATGGTTACTCTGAGTACTCTGGAGAAATAAACATGTGTGTCCTGCCCACCCTCATCCCTGTGTTATATGACCCGCCCCCATCCCCCACCCCCCTCCACCCCCCCTCTTCATACTGAGTTAAGATAGGCCTTACCTGTCCCTTTAGTGAGCTCTTTCTCCCCCCCACACTCTCTGTCTTTGGTTTGGTCCTCCTGGTCTGTGGTGGTCTCGCTGGCAGCCTCCACATCCTCACTCAGCTCGCCTGAAGGGGGAGGAGAGGACGGGATATGTAAATCACCACCCCATCAGAATTGGTGGAAGCACTTAAAGGGACGGCGGCGTCTTTTTTTTCCCCCCCTCTATAGGAGCGCACAGTGACAGCATTGGCTGATGTGTTCACAAAGACAGTGGGTGGAGGCCTTTCCCTCATCACATGCTCCGTAATTAACTTTTTTCCCCCTTAAATTTTGTAGCAGCAAATAGAATTGATTTAACCTTTTATTACTTATTAGATTTTTTTAGAACTTACTTTTTTTTTTCGCTTTTGTAATTATAGTCATTGTTACTGCCATCATTTTTACAGCTCTCTTTATAAGTATATAATTCTTCATTTATGCAAGTCCATGACACAAATATCTTTATAGCTTCCTCTGTTTTAATATGTACATAAAACTGAAGAGAAAACACACACACACACACACACACCGCACACATGTGGTAGAGACATAGACACATTTTCCAAACGGCAAAGTATGCAGACAGGAAAAATAACTGTGCGAGGAGCCTGTTTCAACTTCAACAGACGAGCGAGAGATTTCCCTTTTTTCCCTCTGGTACCTCTCCCCACAATCATAATTGCAGTCCCAATCCGCTGTCTCCTTTGCTTCTCACCAATATCTGGCTTGGTTCATTCCTCAAACCCATGGTAATGCACTACATATCTATAAAAAATATAAATGAATCATGAATTTTTTAAAACAGGGGCCACAATTCATTTTATTTTGCCAAGTCAAACGCAGAAATCCCCTGTAACCATCTTTAAAAGCCCTTGGTTCAATATATCAGCCCTGCTTAAAAGCAGCATACTCCTAACAATGGATCTCCAATAATGCTATGTGTAAGTAAAGGGAGAGGAAGACACTGAAAAACAGGTAATAAAGTGGGCATCAATCTTTTCTTTTTCTTTTTTTTTTTTTTTTTTTACTTCTACCCCGTGCAAGCCTCGAGCCCCTGTTTTATCCCCCCGGTCCATGTTTGCACACTAACACTCCCACCATTGATTGAACAGCACTACAGTCCAGTCAATACACCTTATCAGTTATTACACAAGTCAGCTAATTCTCAGCAAATGTACTTAAAATGTTCGTTTGAAAACAGGCGGGGGGGGGGGGGGGCCGCCCCCCGGGGGGCCCCCCCCACCCCCCAAAAACACAACCCCCCACACACAACCCCCCCGCAGCGGGCGCCGTAAAGGGGGGGGGGGGGGGT